>CACVBS010000033.1:57038-201161 GCA_902728275.1 Cyclocybe aegerita | reverse complement strand
CGTGGTGGATCCAGCTCCAGCTGTGCCTCCAAGAATACCAACACCGGTACCCACCCCGTCGGCAGTGATACCACCCGCAAGCCACCCACTTCCCTTACCTCTTGCGGCCTCGTCCTCCGCCACTTCCCTTTCTTTCTTACTCAACGTCGACGAGGACGTGGCCATGCTGCCGTCCCCTCCAGAATTTCGGCCCCCGACACCTGATATGATCGTGGACACGCTGCAGTCATAGCTGCCCGAATTCTTCTAAGAGTTAGTCGACGTGGAGGTCACCCATAGTTCTCTCTTACATTTGGCGACAACGGCATCATGGTTCTGCGCGCACGCACGTCAGTATAATATTGGTATATTCTATAATCGAACATTTGGAACAAGGAGGAGAGGTAGAAAGAGGAAGAGAGCATACATCCATCCAGTACTAAGTACAACAATTGACACGAATAGGAAATGACAATGGACGACAAGAAAAAATAATGTCGAGAAATGTACATAACATCGGTTCGCAAGAAACACCAAAAGATTCAGACAGTCGTTCGACTCGCACTTCCTTTCCTCAAGCAGCCAAGGGCGTTGTGATGAGAATCGAAGACCACACCAGCTCATCGAGGACGACAATTGGTGTTTATCGAGATTGTGCCCCGATTTTTGAGGGCGGTGCTCATTCGCGGCTGCGCCAATGGTAAGCGACACCAATGGTTGATGTGTCGACTTGGCTGTCCACCGTCGTTCGGCACCGTGGTTTCCTCCACAGCGACGCCCTATCCACCGCCATGACACCTGCATGATACGCAGAGGCCTTGTCGACAAGGGTAGGAAACAGCCCCAAGCACAATGAAGCGCATCCTCGAAGGCGATCGATCCCGTGTTCGAAACCGGTCTTCACTTCTCCAGTCCACAGAGGAGCCCACAGTCCAGGATCTCCCACAAAATACCCATACAGACGCACGCACACGCACACAACACTCCAAGCTCAAAAACACACGATGTAGTAACTCAATACCCCGAACTACTAGCACCACTGTCCGTCATCGCCATGTTTCGCCACTTGGCGTCGGACGTCCCCCGCGGACGGGACACGTATTTACTCGAACCTCCACCACCATAGTTCGCCCCGTCCCCGTCTGGCATTCGCGTACTGCTGCCCCCGCTGCCATCCTTCTCTGATCGCCGGGAGGGTCTCTTTTGGGTGTAGGACTAGAAATGATTTAGATTAGGATAGGAAAAGGAGGTTTGGGAAGGGAGAGACGCGTACCATTACAGTTTTTAGAGCACTGTTGATACAAGGTAGCAAGCTGTGTTAGAAAAGAAATTTGGATCGAATTGGGAGAGAGTAAGTAACTCACCGAATCTGAAGACTCCGACTGCTACACAGAGTAGCGACCTCGTACACACCGACCGATGTCGGGTTCGACAGCGCGCGGTGCATGGCATGCTTTACCAGCGATTCGAGGTGGTCTATTTGGTAATTTGCAGCGAGGATCAGCAGCTGGCTAAGCACCGGCGCCGTGTGCTGCAGCGGCGTGATCAGACCAAGAGAGTAGAAATACTGTAGGAGAGCGAGGGTGACGGGGTAGGGCTCGGAGAGGTGGAACGCGCGGGGTGTCAGCCGAGGGTCGACACGTGGTTCGCTTGCGATCCCAGTCCCTGGAAGCTCAGGCAGTGGCACGTGCATCGCGGACGTCGGCAGCCCCTCGAGCGCGCCCGTAGCCTTTCTTAGGAAGAGCTTCCTCTGCTCCTTAAACCACGGCCACCGTTCCTCCAGGATCCGTCTCGAGCATTGCACCTTCTGTCCATCGTCGCACACAATCTCAAAGTCGGCCAGTACCTGCTCCTCGAGCGCCGCGAGCCCGAGCTCCTGCATGCGCACGTCGAGCTTGAGCGGTGGGGGTTGGTAGATGCCGAACGCCTCGAGGTCGACAACGGCGACGTGGTCCCAGCTGAGGAGGCGCCGGTTATAGTCGTCGACGAGGTTCCCGTGTCGGTTGCCGAAGATGAGGAACTTGTTCGACTCGGCCCAGAGGCAGCCGCGGAACCACGAGCCCGTCTCGAGGGCCTTGCCGGGGTCGATGCGCGACCAGGTCATCGTCGTCAGGTCGAGGACCCAGATAGAGAAGGACTGATAGCTGTGCGCGAGGTAGGTGCCGGCGATTATGAGGTGGCTACCGAGGAGGGCACCGGTTGGGAAGCGTAGGCCGGGAGGGAATGTCGAGCCTGTCATTGCGGAAGATCGGTCTTGTATCGTAAAGTCGGAATCGGGAAGGGGCGAGAATACTTCAAGTTCCCGCTTGACATCAGTAAACTGCGACCGGCGTCAGTTCTCAATTGTTATCGGCAGAAAGAAGCACGTACGTTGTAGTTGCTGTACAAATAAATATCACTAGGGTGGTCTTCAGTAGGTGCAAAGGAATACGGTAGATGGACAAGGCTTTCAGAGGGTGCAATATCGTCAGAGGTGCGTGATAGGGACAAGGTAGATTTAGATGATCGGAATGCGCTGCCAGAGGCGACTAGAGTAGAAGATGAGGAAGACGCTAGCATCTCTTCATGTGGGTGTCGAACGGTTGTATGGGAGGATACGGCAACACTTCGGTAGGTACCACAGTGGCGTGGATAGTCGCGTCGCTGGACCCAGGCCTTGGTGGCGAGGTCGAACACGCAGACGTCGTCGAGCCAAGTGTTGAAGAAGTCTTGACCGCCGATAATAAATAGTCTATCGGCTGTTACGGAAGATAGATGGGCATAACGGGCACGGGGCATTAGATGGTCTGAGTCGGGCAAGGAAGGGAATGGAGGGAGCCAGTGTCGTGTGGTAAGGTTGAAAAAGCGGACATCATTCAGGACGCACAGGTCGTCTGGGTTGATAGCGTCAGGTTGATTGCTCATTCCGCCGAACACGATGAGATGATTGTTCCCTGCATGGCTATGAGGATGTCATTGGGTGGAGGTGAATAATAGAACATACAGGCGTCTGTGCTGTGAAAGTAGCGTGCTCTGGGCACATCGTCTTCTGGAAACGAGGGTATTCGTTCCCAGACGAAAGTCTCGAGATCGAAAACATAGAGGTCAGAGACCATTCTCCGCTCAGTGACCAATCGGCCTCCCTGTTTCCGGTCAATACAAGCCCAATATAACAAGATAAGAAGGCCTACAAAGAGGTACATCTTTGAACCGACGACAGTGGTGGAAGCGCCCTGGGATATGGAGGGGTGAGCTGTATTCGGACACGGGTATGGTTTGACATACGACGAGCTTTGCGGGTACATCGCCGGTTGTGTGTCTGCAGAACGTCGTAAGGTCGTAGATGGAGTGAAGCATGGCGGGAACTGCGCAGCAGGGCGCGGGGGACGGAGGAAGAGGCGCTGGAGAGGAGTGGGGACAAGAACAACGAACAGTGACCATCATGCGAGATCAGGCAGGCACAGGCGACGGCCATCGCCGAAGACATGCCATAGCGGGCAGGTCTCCGGTGATGGGCGGGCGGGGAGTGGGCGGGACGGCGGGGGATAGGAGAGGGCGCGTCGGTGGAACGCGTCGAGGGCCGGTCTCCGGATCGCCATGGCAAGAGCGAACGGCGGGGGCTCGGAGGTGAGCGGGCGAGTGAGGTCATGCAGGCGTGCTCGCAGATCGGCGGTGATCGCCGGCCCCTCTGCGTCTCCCTCGGAGTCATGTCACTCGCTGCTGCCAGAGTCTGCCTTTCTCGCTATCGGATTCGCATCCCCCGTCTGCACCGCTCCCTCAATCCCTCTCACATGGACGTCGTCCTCTCTGAGCCAGCCCCCGACAAGCTCCAGGTCCTCCCGCACATACAGTATGTCACCGCAGAGCACCTCGCCCCTGGCACCGTAGCCTCCAATCCCCTCGATCAGTTCCGCGGCTGGTTCAAGGACGCCATCGAGAGCGGCAAGGTCGACGAGGCAGAGGCCATGTCCCTATCCACCGCAACCCCCAACGGCATCCCCTCAGCCCGCATCGTCCTCCTCAAGCAGGTCGACGCACGCGGTTTCGTCTTCTTCACCAACTACACATCGCGCAAGTCCCAGGAGATCATCGCAAACCCCCACGCAGCCCTCGTCTTCTATTGGCGCGAGATACACAAGTCGGTCAGGGTGGTCGGGCGCGTCGAGAAGATCACCCGCGAGGAGAGCGACGAATACTTCCAGAGCAGGCCACTTGGAAGCCGTCTGGGCGCCTGGGCGAGCAAGCAGAGCTCAGTCATCCCTGAGGACGCCATCGAGGCCCGTCTGCAGAGGGTCAGCGAGCGGTTCGGAGAGAACGTACCGACTCCTGAGTTCTGGGGTGGCTGGAGAGTGGTCCCAGAGTAAGCCATATGCATCCCCATCCTTCCCGTCCCCATTCAATTGCGCTGACCGCGTTGCAGCGAGATCGAATTCTGGTGTGGAAAACCTTCCCGTCTACACGATCGCATACGCTACCTACGCATAGAAGGCTTGCCCGACGAGCATCCCGCTTGGAAAATAGAGAGACTATCGCCATGATCCCTCGGGCGTAGTTACAAATAAAGTACGTCCATGACGTATCGTCGTATATTGCGTATCTCATGACGCAACACAGAAACCGTACTTTACTCAGCTAATACACTTTTCGGATGGAATTCAACGCGTCAAGCTACCGCGCCGCTGAGAACTGCATCGTAGCAAATTTTCGACCACTTCACAAGCGATGCCTTCGTCGCTTCTTCGTCACCTTTCACCCAATGTTTCATCGGTTCCGCCTGTAATGCCCTACCAAACGAGAAGCTCAGTGCAGGTAGTCGAGCGAAAGGCGATCCTGGAGGCGAGTTCAAGGCGAGCTGGTTGACCTTTGCCAGATAATTTGTGGCAGTTTCTGAAGGCAAACCACCTAAGTTCCTCGTCAACTTCATCTTCTTTCTAGACACTTCTATTCTTACCAGAGAGGAATAGAACACCAGGAACTGCAGAAGGGACTGACCGAGAAATAACCGTCGCCGTCGCAAGCGCGATCTCCTCAGCCGTCACTTTGTCGCGTGAAGGATGCTGCAAGCCAGGTTGAGGGAACGAGGGCTTGATGAGTGATCCTACAAAACCACCATCAACCTTTTCTCACCCCAGCCCTTATTACCCATTTACTCACCTTCCAACAAGACCCCATGCGCCCTCATCCTCTCGTAAATCAACGCAATCGCCCTCTCATGCACCTCCGCGCTTCTTGCAAGGTCCGCGTCGCGCGAAAAGTCAACGTCAGGCTCGACAATGGGGACCAAACCTGCCTGCTGGCTGATCGCGGCGAACCGCGCGAGCGTCTCTGCCACCGTCTCGAGTGCGAGTTGGGTAGGGAAGATGGTGCTCGTGTCGACGGTGCTCGTGTACGGTTTCTTCTGTCCTCCTTCATCTCCTCCCTCATTTTCCGTAGACTCGACAGGCACCGGAGGAGGACCAGGCGTAACAGACCCACACATGATCGGCACGCGGAACTTGGAGAACCGCGCGCCTTCCCCGCGGGCGGCCTGCATCCGCCCCAGGAGCCCGTCCAGCCCCTCGACGAGGAACTCGTCCTCGCTCCGCGGGAGAGGCGTCAGCTCGGCGTTGGCGCGCACGCCCGGGATGATGCCCCGGTCGGAGAGGAGCGGCGCGAGGTGGAAGGTGTGCAGAGTTTCCGGGTGGAGGATTACACCGGAGATGTGGTCTATGTGTTCACATACATATGAACTTTCCAATGCTACGATATGATATCGTTGGCTGTAAAATTACGCACCGCTCGGAACAGCAGAATACACACACTCCTTCCACGCCTTCCTCCGCTCCCTCCTTTTCTCCTCCGTAAATCTTGTATGTCTATTCCCCGCCTCCTCCATCGCCATCACCAGCGTGCCGTCCATCACATCGGGCGCTTCGTCCGTCGCGTACACGCCCCTCCCCCTCGGGGACACCAGAGAGTGGGCGGCGGCGATGAGCTCGTGCGCGTCGAAGCGTGAGTACAGTTTCGGGGAGAGGAAGACTTGGACGGCGCTGTGCCCGCTCACTTGGTCCCGCCGACGTTCGGAGGGGTCGTCGGGTACGGAGAAGAGATTGTGTGGCATGCTGTAGGTGTTGCGGAAGGGCATTGTGGGGTGACCGGGGAGGAGTTTTATTGGGTGGTGGGGGTGAGAATGGGAAGCTTGGGAGCGTCAGGTGTTATGGTGCTTGGGTATGTCTGAGTTGGTGGTTTCTATTTATATCGCGCCTGATATCGTACCCCGCATCGATACGGACAGGGGTCATTAGCACTCGTCCACTCATCAAGACTCCAGGACCCGGTATAAAAGAAAACAGAACTCACAGATTGATCCTGGGTTTCTCTTCCCATTGACTGCAGCCAGCTGTAGCCTAGGCCAATTGGGTTGAAGATATTAGTTTTCTTGGTCTGAGCCAATTGGCGTGAGAGTGTGGCGCTCGTTCATCGGGCCGTATTACCGCTGATTGACCGTGCTTGCCAACGCCTTCCGAACGCTCTCCAGAGCTTGCCGAACTCATCGTTTACCACCATTCTACTTTCGACTGAACACCACCTTCGCGTTTTCGCACCTCCCTTATCTTCCAATCATGCTCGGGTTCAGAGCGACTCGCATCCTACGCGCTCAACGCGGTAGCATGACCGCTCCACGGCTGACGCCGAATGTCCAGTACCCACCACCCCCGCCGAAGAAGATGGAAGGTAGCGGCGAGGACTTCCGACCGCCTTGGGTGTATGTTGGGACGAGGTTGATCTCGTTGGCTGTTATCCCATGTGCGTTTTCCTTTGTGCGGCTCGTGTTTAATGAGGTGTGCTGATGTGAGAACGTTTGCGGAATAGCCATCGCGGTGTACTCGATTTTCTTCTATGATTTTGGGGAGCGCGAGCATGTTTTCCAACCGGTGAGTTAGCTTACGCCTTGGTTCAGTATTGCTGTGGGCTCATAGGTGGTACAGGTACGGAGATGGGCAGCAGATAGTGTTAACTCATTCTTCACGCTTTCGCCGGCGGAGGAGAAGCTATTAAAGCAAGAGAGGCAGGTATCATCGACAAAAGAATCGACAGCTGCTTCATGACGTAGAGTTGAGATGTAATAGCTCTCTGTATGGGGGGCGTCAACTTCAAAGGTGAGTGCATTACCATTCATACGCCACTTATCCTGCTTTGCTCATTGCGGAGCCAGGAATCGACACCAGACGACGGTGCTTTCCGCTGGCTCTGAATGATCGACAGGTTCAGAAGGGACGCTGGTTCTCGTGCCTCCTTCGAGTAACTCCAAAGTCATTATAGACCTGGTATACGACAAGTCTTCGTCCCTACCTTACACCTGGAGTTATCCACCCCGAGTAAGTATACCAAATACCGCCTTAATAGACTTTTCGCGGGTCCTCGGCAGTCGAGGACCCACAGCACTATTCTCGATTCTTTCGTAAGGTTTCGCAAGTCACTGTCACTGTCAGCCTCATGTCAAGGAAGATCATGTGCAGTGTCCATGTCCAGCGTGCAAAGTGCACGCAAGGGTGGGCGCCTGCCTGCAGGGTGCCCCATCCTTTACCCCACCACACTACCACAACCCGGCGACCCTCCAAAAGCCCAACTGTGCTGCGCCACCGCGCATCCTTCCCCATGTCGGCTCCGAGCGTACACTCGCGCTCTCATACAGGGGGCTCAGCAAGAAGCTCGGCACGAAGTTCGCAGGTGTCCCTCGGATCGGTCGAGCAGGACCTCGTGCATCTGCGCGGCCTTCTCGATGACTCGCTGGAGCGGAGCAGGCAGCTCCAGGCGTCGTTGGAGAAGAACAGGACGTGCCTTGATCAGTCGTTGGAGGAGAGCAGGCTGCTTCGACAGTCGTTGGAAGAGAGCACGGCGCGTCTTGAGGAGAGCATGCGGAGGAGGGGCGTGTCGAGGGAGCGTAGAGGAAGGCAGAGAGAGCGCCGGCCTAGGGACTCGCTCAGCCCGAGAGAAAGTGAGGAGAGGCCTAGGGATGAGAGTCGCGGTGCTCGTGTGGAGGAGGCATCTGAGTCTAGGGAATCGTCTGTGCTGAGTTATGTCGATGAGCCTGAGAGAGAGCTTCCACCCTTGCCCATTCCGGAAGAGCCCACTAGGTTGCGACCGATTCTTGAAGAGGAGACTTTTGGAGGTGCGCAAAGCAGGATCCTTCCTTTGTCTTCCACGTTTAACATCTAATGCGTAGGATTATTGCGCAGGTTGATTCAGGTCAATCATGAAAACAATCGACACATGATTTTGGCTCTAGACAACACATATCGCGGTGCGTTTGCTTGCAACTTGTGGAATTGGTCTAGAAAATGTTTATTGACGTGTCTAAAAACAGGAATGATGGCAGTCAAGCATCGTCATGCGTTGGATATGATCGTTGCTGCCAGACGAGGGAGGAGACCTGCTCAACCTGCTTGAAGGAAAGATGGGACTGGGGATGAACTGTAAAATGAACTTCAGGAAGTTCAAGCATTCACATATAGCTGGCCGAGGTCGCCGAGATTGCCCTGCGAGTCGAGAAGGTCTATGAATGGGGCATTGTGCATTAAGTATTGGGCTGGATGCCTTGCAGGGGAATGAATATACTGACTCCAGTAGGACCCGCTTTGTGGCCGCTAGGCGACGGGACATTAGCCCAGGGTTGTAGTTGGATTTGCTAACTTTTACTTACTTCGTAAGCAAACCAGGAGTATCGCTCCACATAGTTCAGAGAATCCATGTACTTTGTAGTGGCGGTGAGAAAATCTTTCACTTCTGGAAACAGTGGAACCAGCGAAGGAAAGAAGTCAATTCGTAAATTCGGGAACCTTTCGAGTGCAAGTGGCGCACCAGACGGGTTGGAAGACGTCGAGGCATACTCGGTCACCCACAAGGGATAATTAGGGAAGTCGGTATGCATCTGCGAGAGATAGTTGTAGAAGTTTGTGGTTCCGGTTCCATACCTACAAAGGAGCATTAAGTCAATAATAGGTCAAAGACCTTGTTGGGTAAATGCGGAAGTACAGACCAGTGAAGCGGGATAAAGTCGATCTTGCAACCAGAACAAGCGTTCAAAAAAGCCGTGAGCCAAACGCGACCCCCTGGACCACTGGTAACTGCAGGAGCGCCTAGACGGATGCCCGATGCTGCAAGAGGGTGGATGTATTGCTTCCAGAGCTTAGCGGCGTAGTTTGCATTTATGTTCGATTGACTCGAGAGGTCTGGTTCGTTGAATCCCTGTATATTAACGGTGTAAGCTGACTGCAACTAGATGCATTTAAATCTCCGTCATGGAAACGTGCCAATATGGTCTTCACGCCTTGTTTCTTGACGTTGTTCGCAAAGTCCTCGATACCACTGGTACCCCATTGCATGGGTATGTAGGGGATTCCGGACTTCGCTAGATAGTCGGGGGGTGACGAGGCCCAGTTGTACTGCCAGGATATTACGCTGCTACTCGTGTTGGCTTTCTTGATATCGACGGGGTTGCTTGGATCAGCGAAAGCAATGCCACGTTTGGGATTCTTTGACGCGGATGCAGGTAGTGAGGTTGTGGTGGAAAGTAAGAGCAGGAGGAGACGAGCGAACAGTGTACTATGGGCCATGGCGACTAGGAATTCTGCTGCATCCCCTGGACCCAAGGCCCCCTTTTAACGGGCGACTTGGGTGGCGTTTATCTGGAAGCCATGTATACTCGTACTAGGAAGATAGACTTCGTTAGGAGTGAATACAAGTCCATGAAAACCCTCGGACATCTTGTCCTGATAGAGCAACGTTAACCACTATTTGAAGCGAGGTGGGGCGATAAGGAATAAAACGCCAAAGAACCCGATAGTTGTTGCAACATCGATGAGCATCGATGGCGTATTGGTGTCAGTATTACTGAGGCGGAAATTAACGATGCAATCTTTGGTTGCACTTGGAGACAATTTCGATCGTTGTGGTGAGGATGAAAGAGAGTTCCAGCTATTTTTAGAGAGAACCGTGGCCAAATATGGAGCAACGCGTCGAGTCACGTGTGCTTGTCGCGTGTGGAACGACGTGCTTGCACTCTTGACAATGAAAGCATAGGCATCTCGACTGTCATGGCCATGGACCCCCCTGCTCTGAAGTTCCCTGTTGGACCTCCCTTGATCACTCCATCCGCGTCTCCGCCACCTGTTGATGGCTCCAGGGACGTCTCTTATCCGCCTCGCATGTCTGATAGCGTTCCACCTGCAAAACGACAACGACTGTTTTCGACACCACGACGAACGCTCCCAGACATACATTCACACTCCAGTTCACGACCGCAGACTCCAATTGACATAGATAAGGAACGAGAAGCATCGAAGCACCGTTTGCTGGATGTCTGGGCCAGTCTCGCAGAACGCTACACCCGCAGGCTCGACGAGGACGACATTGTGGACATCCATACTGGCGAAATCACGAGGGATAATGGTGTCCTTCGAAATTCCCGCAAATACGATTTCGGAGATTTTGCCACAGCTTCCGGCACAGGCTATGAGGATAGTGAACTGGAAGAAGAGGATGATGAATACGACCTTGATGAACTGGATGCTTTTGCTGAAACTTCCTCGGAGCCCTACGACGTCGACGATCAAGATGACTCGGAGCTGAAAGCTGGGGGAATAGCCGTGCCACCAGTCACACCTTTGAATCCAGCGGATGCCGAAGACTTGCGCCAATTTCTGGCTGCTGAGAGGCAGCGAAAGGAAATTTGTGGCAGCGATGTTGATGAGGATGAGGGGAGTTCCTTGACAAGGCTCGATGTGGACGCTGAAACAGAAGAAGAGGACTTGACGAAGGAAATGGAGGACGAAGAGGGAACTAGCTGCGCACCGGAGATGCAGGATGAAGCAGAAAATAACGACGCGGGAGGGGACCAAGAAGAGGACGAGGAAAATATAGCAGAATTCTCAGACTATGGAGCCGCTCTTGTTGGATTTTCGGAGGACGAATTGGACAACTGGGATATTGGAGAAGGTGGCGCTGTTCATCCTGGGTCGAAGGAAGAGACAGACAGTGGAGACAGTGACATCGAGATCATCGAACCTCCAATTATTCGGACAGCACGTAGCCCCAATACGTCGACGTCGACGTCGCGTACTTCAGTGCCAAAGACAAACACCCAGCCTCACCATGCCCTTTCAACTCCACGGAAGGTTCCACAGCAACTGCACACCCCACCGAGATCTCAATCTTCCACAAGTCTTTCCGTTCCTCCATCCGAGGAAAGGTTCATAGACTTGTCGTTAGACTCTCCTCCAGTGTCAACTTCTCGCACAACGTCTCGAACTCAGCAGTTATCCTCACCAACAAAACATCAACGCGGTAGTGGTGTTGCACGGCCGGCAGCTCAACTCCCCGCGTTGCAAGTCCGGAAAGGCGCTTTCGAACCGCCTCCACGCAAGTTGGATTTGACGCAGCTCTCCAAAGGAAAGCCTGCTCGGTCTTCACCTTTGAAAACCTCCTTTTCATTTTCTGAGAGTCAAGAAGAAGAATCAGGCGCGCTACAAGAATCTACCGAACGTCCTAGAAAACTAAAACCTTTCATCCTCTTGACTACGAGAAAAATTAGCAATTCGACGAAGACGATATCGGCGTCAAAACCATCCAAACCACCTGACAATGAAGCAGGTTCCGGAAACGACGACAGCGAGTGCAATGAGTCAGTCAACGCGTCCGCGTCGCCCAAGAAAAGAGGTCGCCCAAAAAAGCAGTCGCAGAGTAGCTCCAGATCTCAACGAAGTTCCTCGAAAGACCCACCTTTGTATGACAAACACGACGTCAAATCACGAAAGGCCCGATATACATCTGCAAATGAAGATAGCGATGATCCTGTCAATCCTCCATCCTCGTCCCCGCCTGTTAAGCATTCGATTCGTTATGCCGATAACGACAGTTTCGTTTCTGCCTCTGCCTCCACGCCCAGTAGAAGCAAAAAGACCATGGCCTCGAAAGAGATAGATTCATCTATCTCAAGAAAGAGGAAACGAACTCTATCGGACGTGCAAATGGAATCTCCAACAAGACCAGTAGCGACTGAGCAGCCCAAAGACAGACGTTCGCAGCCGTGCGATGCCCACAATCAAGCCTTGAGCTCGCGTTCAGCCGTCGAAGGTATGGTTTTGATGTTTTCTCTCGGCTTTGACTGATACCCCGCAGATGTCAGATCTAAAGAACCAGTGCCCGCGAAGCGATCGGCATCCCGAAAGCGGCATTCCAAGCAAGAATCGCAATCAAACTCAAGTTCAGAAAGTGGCTCGGACAGCAGTTCCACGGAGAAGAAACGTCGACATCGCAAGCGTTCCGACTCTAGATCTCGCGCCTCTGCGGCGCCTCACTATCCTTACCCCCCTGGCGTTTATGGCACTCTACCTCACCCAGTACATCCGCCATATGCCCCAATCCCAGATCCCCGTGCTCAATTTATCATAACGCAGGCGATGCAACAATTATCTGCTTTAGTTGGCTCGCCGTGGCCTCCGCCTCATTATGGCGATGGTTCTATACCACATACGCCATCTCGTCGGAAAGGCAAGCGTGCCTCCAGCGTTGCATACACAACTCCTCCACACCATCCTCACCCGTACCCCTACGTTTACGATCCTAATTTCTCCCATGCGACCTTGCCACCTGAATCCGAATCGTCCGAATCCGAATCTCCAGAGCCATCAAGTAGTGGGCGACGGAAATCCTTGGTGAAGAGGAGTCGATCTCGCGGCAGGCGAGTGTCGTTCAAGGTTGAAGACGAAGTTCAAAGTCCCGTGGATGTCTCTTCGAGTCCTCTTGGCAAGCGTCCCTCGAAAGGTCGTTTGAAGAATGCACCGGGAGAGGACGAGCGGCCGCCAAAGTCGATGAAGAGGAAAGGGAAGGGGAAAGCGAAAGAGGAGGAGGAATATTCCTCAGATGCGCCTGACTCGGACATTGAAGTCAGAGGTAGAGCCTTCGTCAGAGGGCAGACCCCTGGTCCAAGTTCGAGCGATGCTCAGAAACGAGAACGATGAGGACGTACGGTCGTTTATTCTGGGATTTCAGGACTTTTTTTGGATCCTTTACACGTACTTTTACCCATTTGTATTTTTCACGAGGATTTTGAGCTCAGAATGTGTATCTCTACTGACTAAATCGACATGCAGATTACAGTGTACACACCAAGTACACACCTCTTGGCGCTGATGTCCTCGCGAATTGACGAGCGGCTATACGGGCCGGAATTCTCCTCACAAACAACACAAACCTCTATCTCGAGGCTCAAGAGAACGCTCGTCTTCTCTCTGCTATGGCTGGACCTCCTGTTCGCTCAGCGTTCAATGCGAAGGCCCGTCAATCCTTAGCGGGATCAAGAAAGAAAGGCAAAGCGAAGAATAGTGTAGCTAAAGCAGAAGAACCTCAACCCAACTCAAATGCCGACATCCTTATCCCTAAGAGCAAAGAGGAGAAGCATAATGATCGGAAGGAAAAGCTTTTACAAGAGGTATATTTTCCAATTATCCCTCGAGTGCATGATCTGAGTAGACCCTGCACCTTTAGCTCGCTGCACAGAGCGAGCTGAATTGGAACACAAAGAAGAAGAAAAGACTCGAGAAATACATCGTCAGTCGCGGCCGAATACATGGTATATTGAAGATACTCATCCGTGGCTTACAGGATAAGAAGCTGAAGAAGGAGGAGAGGGTCCTCATTTTCGAGAAACTTGCGTATGTTTACTGCTTTCTCTGAAGCGTCTGCTCATCTGTTCTAAGCAAGACGCAGGCCTCTCTATCTTCATCACTACTTCAATCCTCGTCCACTCTTGGAACGGGAAAGGCTTTGACACACAAAGAACTCCAAGAAAAGGCCGAAGATAGCCTCGTGAAGAAATCCCTCCTCGGTCAACCCGGCAAGCGGAAACGACATCAAGATGTCTTCGATATTCAGGAGGCCGACGATGAAGATGAGGAACTCTCGCCGGATGAAGATGACGAAGTGCCGGACCATCATAATGTCGATTCCACTCCACTCGAATTGCCTTCGGAAACATCGGTTGTCATTGACGAATCCCCATCTCTACCGCCTGCGAAAAGTGCCGCCACAGTAGGCAGTGCATTGCAGAGAAATCTAGATGGAAGCACAGTTGCGCCTAAAGTTCGACCAAGGACCAAGGGGATGCAGGTACGCTTCATGTTGCATGCTACACTTCTTTTGCTAGAGCTGCTCTCTCTCAGACTCAGCGGGGCTGGGGCAAAAAGACTCCAGTCGAAGTGCAGCCCGATTCCGATACGTCATTCGACAGCTCGGATTCTGAGAACGATCCAGCAGAGCAAGCAGAAGGGTCTTCACTGGATCCGGGTTCTGAAGATAATGAAGATGACGAAATGCAGATTGACGATTCCAAAGCTGATTCGGACTCCCTGCACCCTGTCAAGAAGAAATCTCTTGGATTCAAGGACTGGGCCATCAAACAACTCAGTGTCGCAAAAGGTTATGATCTTGCAAAACCCACAGACGAAACGTCCGTCGTTGAAACACCTCGTCAACCTCCTCGAAAAAGGCAGAAGGTCGATGACGATGGAATTAAGCACGGACCTTTGGGAGAGGAGTTGCAGCTACCATCAACATCATTTTCGAAACACCTGCTGGACTCCGGGAAGAAAAGTGGCCCAGGCGCTTACTCCAAAGCCGTCGAGGTCAAACGACCTGCGGATGTCGAGGAGGCAAGGATTCTCCTCCCTATTGTCACAGAAGAACAGCCAATCATGGAGGCGATCCTGCTGAACCCTGTCATCATTATTTGTGGGGAAACGGGCAGTGGAAAAACTACCCAGGTCCCTCAATTCCTCTATGAAGCCGGTTTTGGAACCCCTGGGAGTGGTAGGACTGCTCTTTTTTCTCTATGTGGGAGTGTCTGACGCAAACCGCTCAGGTAATCCTGGCATGATTGGAATTACCCAACCACGACGGGTTGCTGCTATGTCAATGGCTGCTCGTGTTGCTCACGAGCTCTCATTAACTTCGTCCCGCGTGTCTTATCAAATACGTTACGATGCGACTGTCTCTCCCGAAACATCTATCAAGTTTATGACCGATGGTGTTTTGCTGAGAGAGTTAGCCACAGATTTTTTGTTGACGAAATACTCCATCATCATCATCGACGAAGCGCATGAAAGAAGTATCAATACAGACATTCTTATTGGTGTTCTCAGTCGCGTCATCAAACTTCGAGAAGAGCTGTGGAATAAAGGAAAAGATGGCATTAAAGTGGGTCCCAAGCGCTGGCTTCTCGAAGACGTCCCATTAATGTTGCTAGCCTCTACGACTCATTATCATGTCCGCCACCCTTCGCGTTAGTGATTTTGCAGAAAATAAGACGTTATTCGCCTCCCCTCCGCCCGTCATTCACGTCGCTGCCCGTCAACACCCTGTGACGATCCATTTTAGTCGTCGCACCCATCCGGACTACGTCACCCAAGCTGTTAAAAAGACAGTCAAAATTCACACCTGCCTACCTCCAGGCGGAATTCTAATATTTTTAACTGGCCAAAATGAAATTACGGGGGTGTGCAAGAGGCTGGAGGCAAAATTCGGCAATCGAGCTATTAGTGAGAAGAAGCGAAGGAGAAACGCGTCTCAATCGTGGTCAAGTGCACCGCAAGGAGATCTGGATAGCTCTGGAGCACTGATCGGTGCGGTATTGGCATTTCAAGGTATCGTGCACTTCTATGTTCTCAGTTCAGTCCATCTCTCATGGTCGCCTAGCTGATGTTGAAGTCGAAGAAATCGACCTTGACACAACTGGGCAAAATGACCCGACTTTCGGTGTTGATGAAAGCCTTTCCGGGGACGAAGACTCTGAAGCCCTGGACAGCGACGGTGAGAATCAATTAGAGGAAGAGCTTAGACTCGACGATGACTCGGATGGTATGTGTATTTTTACTCCGTTAGCCTTGCTATGGATTCCCAACCCCTTGACGTAGTGCCGATGCATGTCGTTCCCTTGTATTCCCTGTTGCCCAGCGAGAAGCAAATGCAGGTGTTTCAACAGCCGCCGTCCGGAAGTCGTCTGGTCGTGGTCTCGACTAATGTAGCAGAGACCTCGTTAACAATCCCTGGCATCCGTTACGTCGTCGATTGTGGGCGAGCAAAGGAGGTTAGTTGACTTACCACATGTGTTGACCCGATACTGATTATATGCAGAGACATTACGACGCCGTGAACGGTATTCAAAGATTCCAAATTTCGTGGGTGTCCAAAGCCTCGGCTGCCCAGCGTGCGGGCCGTGCGGGTCGGATAGGACCTGGCCACTGCTACAGACTCTATTCCTCAGCCCTTTTCGAGCATCACTTTGAAAATTTCTCCACCCCCGAGATACAGCGTATGCCCATCGATGGAATCGTTCTACAGATGAAGAGCATGCATATAGACGCAGTTGTCAATTTTCCTTTTCCGACGCCGCCAGATCGTTCAGCTCTTCACAAAGCAGAGAAATGTTTGGTCGTGCTAGGCGCACTCTCACCTCTCCCGACGTCGACAGAAAGACAGATAACTGATCTAGGAAGGGCCATGTCTCTATTCCCTTTGTCTCCTCGATTCTCAAGGATGCTTGTGACTGGACAGCAGCACGGATGCTTGCCATACATCATTTGCATTGTATCCGCCCTTTCTGTTGGTGATCCCTTCGTCTACGAGGAAGCTCTTGATCAAGAGAGCGATCGCGAAGAGTCCGACGTACCTATCACGTTCGCTTTGAGCAGTGAAGCAACCATTGCCAAAGAACGACGTCGCCTTCTTCGAAAGGCGTTCTTCCAGTCGCAGCATGTGAGTATTGGTAGCATCAGTCCCCCTTCAATTGATTTT
This sequence comes from Cyclocybe aegerita, assembly GCA_902728275.1. NCBI lineage: Eukaryota > Fungi > Basidiomycota > Agaricomycetes > Agaricales > Hemipholiotaceae > Cyclocybe > Cyclocybe aegerita. The sequence goes on along the minus strand of CACVBS010000033.1, from coordinate 184,373 downwards.
TTTTTGCTTATATAGACTCATGCATCCTTGGGCAAATACACGAGCGACATGTTCAGGGTTTTGTCTGTCGTTGGTGCCTACGAATATGCCGGTGGTGGTCAGAAGTTCTGCGCGGAACAGTTTGTTCGACCGAAGGTATAACTCTTGTCATGTGTCTCTCAAACATATTCTTATCAGGCCATAGGCTATGGAGGAGATCCATAAACTTAGAGCTCAGATCAGCAACATTGTTCATGCAAACTTTCCAACTACAGATCCGAACTTTATTCCTCGCCTCCCACCTCCAAACGATCGACAGGTAGATGACCTGCTCCAAACTTGGGACTTATCCTAATTAGCCGTTCAGTTGAAAGCTTTGCGACAGATCTTGACTGCTGGATTCCTTGACCAGGTGGCTATTAGAAAAGATCTGGTCGACAGCAGCGAGGCTTCGGGCAACAAATACGCTACTTCAAAGGGCGTTGCATATCGGGCTCTTGGGGTCTCTGAGGACGTGTACATCCATCCGTCCTCGATATTGTTCAACTCCTCCCCGCCGGACTACCTGGTATATCACGAAATTGTTCGCACTACTCGAATATTTCTGAAAGGTAAATGATGGTTTATGACTCACCTCATTTTACCATCATCTGACAATTGGACAATTGGACAGGTCTGACTGTCATCAACGCGGCTTGGCTGTCATCCTTGGGAGGGAACACACTCTGCACATTTTCAAAACCAATCAAAAATAATGTTGGCACATTGATGACGATACCCCGGTTTGGACCTGAGGGCTGGGAATTGCCAGCAGTAAAAGCTTCAGCGGATATGATATAGATACAGTTTCTCGTAGTGTACACTGGTGGATGATGCTTATAATTATGCAGAAGTGGGTATGTATCATAGATGGATAGCTTCGAAGTGGTAAACGGGGGGGTTCTAAGGTTTTTTGCTAGGTAGAAACATTGACATGGTTTTAGGTCGTTTACGAGGCTGGTTGGACTTCGGACGGGTACCTGGTATCATAGCTGGTCCCGATCCCTCAACTTCCGCTGGCCGCTTAATCCCGGTGGAGGAGGAAGCACCGGTAGCCATTTTCTCTGCCCCGTTTTTCTTGGGTTCGCTTTCGCTAAGCTTACTCAGTCTTGGGGCCTGATCTGGTGCCTCAACCAAAGGCATAGGAGTGTCAATGTCCGAAGGTAATGATGCTGCATTAGATGTTGCGGACGGGGTCGCGGAAACTGTCGGAATGAAATCGTCTTTCGAGAATGCTGCCTTAGAGTAATATTCTGCATCGATCTAGGAGATTATGGCGTCAGCACATGGAGAACACGTGAAAAAGAGGCGGAATGCACTAACATTTAGAAACAAGGACCTTGATCGCGCATCATGAACAATTTGTTTCCAATTTTCATCGCTTCTCTCCAACGTAGGAGCGTTGCCAAGAATGAAGAGAGAAGACCTTGCTCTTGTTAAGGCCACGTTCATTCTACGAGCATCTAACAATAGTCTGAGAAATGCAGTGATCATACAGTAGGAAGAGGACACTCACCAGATAAGAAGCCAATGGAGGTCAAACCTGGACCTGATCTGACACAAGATAGAATGATAACGTCCTTCTCTTGTCCTTGAAAGCCGTCGACAGTGTTAAAATCAACCTTGGTAATAATATCCTTGCCAAAGGCTGTCATGAATCGGGTCTGTAGCTCCACGACCTGGGCCTTGTACATGGATACGACACCGACACGAAAATTCACGGACGAATACCCCTCCATGAGACGCGCATATAATTTCACAGCGATTTCACATTCCGCAGGATTGGAAATAGAATGCCCTCTGGATTGTTCAACGCCTGAGATGTTCAGAAATTTGTATATGCCAAACTTTCGATGCCTGTGCCATGGCCGTACGGTTTTGGTAGCCATATTTGGGCCATCGATGAGGCGCCCGTCATAAAAGATGCGACTGGGAAGGCGGCTGATCTCAGGATGCATGCGATACTGTATGCTGGTGTTGTAAGGCATGTGTTAGCTCACATTGAACAACAAAAAAAAAGTGACGCACCTCAGAAGATTGACCGCATGTTTATTACTCCTTTGCAGACGGACAAACAGGGATTGATTGTATCGAAACCGGGAAGCCTGCCTACAGTGAGCACTTTATAGACCAGACTGAAACTAGAAACTGACCTCCTGGGATATCACAGTAGGCGGCAATTGTTGGGGGTCACCCACCATCACATAATTGGAGCATCCGAACTTGAGGGGTATCAGAGAGCTGATTTCAATAGCTTGAGCGGCCTCGTCGATGACGACGATATCGAATTGTAGGCTTTCTAGTTGATCATGCCCCGCGCCAGCCAGAGTAGTGCAGATGACATCAGCTCCGTTAAGAATTTCGTGACGCGTGTTTCTTCGTAACGTGTCGAGAGCCCGCGAATCCTCTATCCTCTTGTCCCTCAGGCCATCTAACTTCGTTCCCAACGCTGCTCTACGCGAGGTAAGCTCTTTGATGTCATTCTCCAAAGTCATGCTTCGGAGGACGTCATTCTGGGCAGCTTTCAGCTCTTCCAGCTTCGACTCCCGTAGTTGTCTTGCAACCGTAATCTCATTGATGGTGTTCTGAATTTCATTCGCGATGTCTCGGAGAGGTTTAGCTTTCCCGTCCGACACTTGGTTGAGTTTTCGATCCACAAGACTGTCGAGGGAGATGTCGAGGATGCTCTTGCTCATGGATTGTTCGTTTCCAACTCGGACTACGTTTACTGGCTTGGTTCGCGGGTCAAAGCCAGGGAGCCCAGTCTTAATTCTTTCCGCGAGTTCGTCAATAGCGGCGTTGCTTGGTGCGCAGAGCAATATTCGTGCTTTAGACGGCGATGTGACGGAGGTTGGATTGCCAACGACAATTGGAACAGCAGCTTTGGGCCGTTTGGATAATAAAGAGGATATGAGCGCGCAGATGGTAGAAGTCTTCCCGGTACCGGGAGGGCTAGAAGAAGTCAATGGCGAAGTTAAACCGATTAAAGGTGCTCACCCTTGAATCAGCGTAAAACCTTCGTTGATCGTGGCCTTCAATATTGCGATAGCCTGGGGCTCGTTGACTTTCAAGGTGGTCATGGTTTCACGAACATATCGAGCGTCGGGATCAGGGACTCTGGGTAACGAAGGCTTCAAAATGAAATCCAATTGGGAGCTATGGGGAAGTGATATAAGAGCCGCGTACTCGCGATGGAGCGTGCTCAAACTATGGACACGAACACGTGAGCTTTTTGCTGCACTGGAGGAGCATCCATACCTGAAAACCTTAGCAATTTGCCAAGAAGTCCCCATTTGAAGGCCAGGATCGCCGGGGCCGGATTGGCAGTAAAACCGAACGTTAGTCTGAATTTTGTCTTTAGCAGCCCTGTAGGAGTTTACTTTCCCAAGGACATTTTTCTGTCGGCTAGGCTGCTGCAAGAGGACAATGTCGGTTTCTAATAGAAATAAAGTCTTTTTCACGCTGTCTGCGAAGACAAAACCGATGTCAAGCCAGTCGCTGACAAATTGACGCTCTGCTACTTGGCATTGATAGAATTCTTTTACCTCTTCCTTCGACTGTAAAAGCTGCGCCCAGCACTCAGAAAGTAAAAGAGGCTTGAAAACTTTCAAGTAATGCCCTGCATCGTTGAATCGATCCGGCACTGCAAGGAGGGACAGTGGCTCTCCGGGAGGCGCAGAGTCAGCGTGATTGTAATCCCAGGAAAGAATGACTCTGTGCAGATCAGAGATATCGGGTCGCAACAGACGTTGTGGTGCACCTTGTCTCCGTTTGAAGCGGGCCTCGAGAGGATTTCTGTGCGAGGGTATATCAAGTATCTTGATACTCCGGCGCTCGGTAGGCTTCGCTCTCGAGATTGATTTGTGAGGAGACTTGGGGAAAAGTCCCAAAGCTGCCAGCGCTGAAGAGGCATCACCAGCATCGTCGGAGTCTGACGAGTCACTCGAAGAAGAGTCTTCCGAGGCTGCGGGTCCGTTGAGTGCTTCGTTCTTCGGTCCTCTCGGGGCCTGTCTGGTTGAAGAAGAGTGGGTGTACTTGGAAGATGGGCCTTGAATGGGACCTGTTTTCCTGAACGATGGGATGGGTGCCGGGGCATCCAGCTTCTTTTGGTCCTGGTCTGTGAAAAACTTACTGCCAGTAGTCCTTGATGGAGCAATTGGAGGAATATGAGACTGTATGGAAGGGCGCGCATATGTCGACGGCTTGGTGTGCGTAGCCTTCCCCTGAATATAGGGACGGCTCTCGGTTTTTGATTCTGATGCCACCTTGGTTGGAGCTTTGGATGGGGCGATTTTGTGAGAAATGACAGTTATTTCGTCGTCTGAGTCATCCCCTTCGTTGAAATAGGCAAGAGCTTCTGAGAGCTGGACAAGGCGGCCAGTGTCGAGGCGACTCCTTGCTGAGCTTGTCGGCTGGCCGCTCTCAGTGCTTTCTACGAATTTATTCAGCTTCGTTAAGGCGGCGTCTGACGGTCGGACATGTATGGTCTTCATGGTGTCGAGCACACTTTGAATGAGAGAAAAGGACTGATGCAGCAATTCCTCGTCGGTAAGCCGAAGCCACCGAGCAAGTTCTGGCAGAAGCTCTTGAAGGTTGCCGATCATCTGTTCGCCAATAGGTGATATCCTTTTCGTTGTTGAGACTGCTGGGGCTTTGATGTAGGCGTTGGCAGCGGTCTCTATGATCCTCCACTGTGTAAGAACATCCCGAGCCAAGATCAGCGCGTCTCTCATCCAGATAACCATATCTGGGGTGTCGATGTGCGCCGCCCACATAGGAGTCCGACGATATATTGCCGACAAAGCCTCTGTTAATTGCCTCCAGAATTTAGGCAAACGCGCTGCTGGCCCCTTCTCATCCTGAGGGCGAAGGAAATTCCTGTTGTGCAACAGTCCTTCTGGGCTGGCGCAAAGGACGTCGATGATATCCGCAAAGCTCCGTACCAAAGTCGTTGATAGACTGCATGCTTCAGGAAGCCGGGTTGCATATCGACAAAAGATGGCGAGGTATTCGGACATTCCATCGAGTGCTTCATCTGGAAGATTTTCAAGTATGGCGCGAAAGCACTCCATTCTCCCATCGACCTCCAACGCAAGGCCGACAATAGAGGACCCGGCCATGCGAAAATCGGGAATGGGAGATAGGAGAAGGAGGGTAACTGCTTTTCCAACACCAGGACTTCGCAGGACTTCCATCCCATCGGTAGACCGCCCGTATTCCGCAAAATTTGATATCGAGGCTAGTAACCCCACTTGGAAGGCCCGCAGGGCACTGTTCACTAGAGATACTTGGTTGTCTATGACCGAGGAATTGGACGATTCGAAAATGGAAGGTTTGAGAGAATCAAGGTGGGCCGCTTTCGAAAGTATGGACACGATGTCGGCAATAGCGCTGGTGTCTCGTCCTATCGACGAGTACACCATCTTCCAAAGTGGAGTTCGAATAGACGGCGAGGGCAAATCATTGACGGCCATCTTTTGCTTGCTTTGCCCATGAGCGTGGCACACCGAGAAGATTGCGTCTGTGATACTTCGAATATCGTCTGTGAGAAGCCGTCGGACCAGTTTCCGAGCGGTTTCTCTAGCGCTATTCCATGTTTCGGCGCTGCAATCTTGTCCGAAGGCAGCGATCACAACGGACTCTGCATGGGCATCAAGGACGTTCAGGACGAGCTTCAGCTGGGATTGATCTTTGGATCGTGATCTGTCGTAGGCGGTGGAAAGGATCTGGTGGCAGGATGGAAAAATGAGTGTCGTGTTCATGGAAATTCAAGATGGCTTACGTTCATCGCAACCTTCGTCAGTTCAGGACGAACTTGACGGAGTTGCTTATGATACAAGTTCTGAAAGAGGAAGCAAATTACATTGTCCAATAGCCTTTCATATACGCTATAATCGCGGATAGTTAAAATAAATTCTTGAAACCAAGATACGTATGTTGTTCCCCCTTGAGGGTTTGCGCTGCTTTCCAAACTATCAATGAACGACTGATTGTCTTTGATAGACTCAAAGACCGTTAAGGAGGCCTCTGGACCATCTCCACTCCAAAGATCGTTCCCAAGACGTTTCATTAGAAGGATGAAGCATTTAAACACCTCCTTGAAGCCTGGTACGATTCAGTGAGTAGCTTACAAGAGATGATGCAACGGGACTCACACGAACTGCTGTCGTGGAGGTGGCTAAAAATTGCCCCGCGTATTTGAAGTGATTGCCCTACGTTTGATTTCAACCATTCCGGAGGGATAAGTCGCAGGGCAGCACCAACACCGGACCATAGGTCTGGTCCTTGTGCAAGTGGAAGAGGAGAAAGGCTGTTCGACGAGGACGAATTCCCGGTCTGTAAAGCCAAAGAAATAGCATCTATTGCTTTGAGGTATGAGGATCTCGAGAAACTGCTTGCTGGAATCAACTGGCTCTTTGATGCAAGGACGGTGGCCCATCTTCGTATGCCCTCGTCGTCACTGACCAAAAAGACCAACAGCCCAGGAGGATAGAAACCATTGGGCCAGATTATAGAAAATTCTGGGGGTCGGCTTGCTTGGAGACATTGGATTAAACGAGAGTTCAAAAACATGGCCGAATTGCACATAATGCGATAGACCGTAGCTATTGACACTGATGTCGGGGAGCGTTCTATGTCCTTCAGGACTTCTTGAAGTTCCCAATTCTCAAAGGTAAGAAAGAATTGCTGCAATATATCGTCGGGAAACGCGGCCAGGAAACTAGAATGCGCAGGGGCGTAGGTTGAGAATGGCGAGTTTTTAACAGAAGACGTACGTGTCTCGAGACTCGAACTTCGCCTTTTCAAGCCCTTCAACACATGAAGAGCAACTCGATACAATCTTGTGCAATTTGGCTTTCCATTTTTCGACCGAGTCGCTTGAATACGCGAACAAACGAAGGAGGAAGGTCGCTGCACTGTTTGTGAGGTCGCCGGCCTGGCCACAGAGCCAGTGAACTTCGCCAGAGGAGTTCGCGGGTCTGTTCATAAGGTACAGGTATATCTCCTGTAGTTGGCCATCTGACACTCCCGACGTGTCTGGAGGATTGTCGCGAAAGGTGGCAAGCAGTTTCTTGACATGGGATGTCGAGTCCGACATAGGTAGAGTCAGGTTGAGTGAGTATAGTCGTCGGCTTAGATGAGTAGACGAAGGAAGGAATTAAAATTTTCGTAGCAGGGTTAGATTCATGGCAGACAAGAACCAGTCAAAGGGTGGTCCGGTGGCAGAGTCGTTGCATAAGTTGGACGCGACTCAATTCACAGAGCACGTGAATGCAATTTAGTCATACGTTCAGGTTGTCACTCTCATCTTTCCTTCCCCCACTTCCAGAGAAATCTTCGGCCGACAAACGTTCCTGTCTACTACCCGGACACTAGAGAAAATGGACTCTGATCAAGTCGAGAAAATTAACGGTCTGCTCGAACGCGATGTAGAACTACGCGAGGTGATCCCTACAGTTCATTCTTTTCTTGGCATGCCAGTGCCCACTCAATTTTAGAACATTAAAGATCAAGTCAACGAACTGGATAAGAAAACACGTACAATGGTTGGTCTACTGAACAAAATACACTCCACACCTCCCGATGCATGTTAGTCCGGAGTTCACCTCGACCCATTTCGCTGTTGACATGATTCCGACTCCTGCGTCAGTGCCTGCGCTCTTGGAATCTGTGCGTCCGACACTGCTAAGCTGCCGAGACGTCACCGGTGCTCTATCTACAATCATTCCCCCGAATCAATTCTGGCGGTGGAAAGACATGTGGTCCAATTCCATGAGGACTGCAGTTTTTGCTGCAGCCTTGATCGAGTATCTGTCGAATCGCGCTCTCCTTTCACTCTCTCAAGCCGCCGAATTGCTCGGGAGTACGAATCGACACTTTTTTCAAGAATTATCTAATGAGCCTCCTTATCATTGAAGTCAAAGAAGAGTTCAGCGATCGCATGACATTGCCTGTTGAAGACTACCTCCACAGCCTAATAAGTCTGGTGAACGAGCTGGTCAGTCCCCTCGTTTCCTCTTCCTTGTCGGGGACCTAAGGAACCAGGGAAGTCGAGATTAGCCGTCAATGCAGTCACGCTAGGCAATTTTGAAGAACCGATTCGAATCTCCATGTTTGTCAAAGACCTCTTTGCGGGGTTCTCAATGGTAGGATTCTTGTGATTACCGCCGCTCACAGCTCAAATGCAAACAGTTGAACCTTAAAAACGACACACTCCGTCGCCGATACGATAGCCTCAAATATGACATCAAGAAAATAGAAGAAGGTGTGTGCTTGCTTAGGCGATAACCTCAGTCCAATTACTGATGCCTCGATTCGCAGTTGTATATGATGTTTCTCTTCGTAAACTGGCGTCCCCTTCTCCTCGCCCTTCCTAAGTATGCACGCCCCCCCTGGTACTCGTGCACACCCACCATCATTCGCTTCCCATTCCCGGAATGTTGGGCGCCGGGTCGTGATAAGCAAGGATCGGAGGGCATCGAACTACTCATACTCTCGGTTCTCGTCTGGTTATATTCATTGGAACTTTGTTTTCTTTTTTATCTTCCATCTCTAAAGACGGCTCTCGTCTCCTCTACGAGACAAAAGATTTCATGGCCATAAGAAATCCAGATGCTTATAGTCAACATCTCGTGTCCAGTGGACTACGTATGTGGCCTGAGTGTATATGGTCTCGTAAACAATAATATAGACATGTTTCATTCCTCCTCGTGTCCTATCTTGTTGTACTGATGGTATCGAGCCTCATCGATTTGGTGTTATTCGAGCTGTTCATCTCGTGTAATGGTTGAAAATTGAAGGAAACGCAAATGTGGTGACGGACATTATAAATTAGTCCGAGTCGGAGTTCAAAATGGTTTATTGAAGTGCATCATCCTCTTTCGATCCGCTACCAACAAATTAGGTGGTTCTGCGCTCCTCTGAGGGCGCATATGCCTCGTTTGCCCTTGTATTTCTAGGGTCGAGCACTTCCATCTGCCATGGACAGCAGGCGACGCGGCGTCCCTCAGCAACGCGTTGCATCAAGTGAAGGTAAGTCCCAGCCTGCGTTTAAACTAGTTTATTCATTCAACGTTCGACGTTCAGAAATCGAATGTTGGTCACATGCGACGCAATCATTAAATGAGCTGGCCAGCATTTATGTCAATTCCGCTACTCAAGACACAATAAGTCGCGTAAATAGACTGATATCGGTTTGGCCGATCGATGACACCCTGCCTGCGGAAGGACTGGGTACTTTGAAGACCGTCCAAGGCAAATTAACCTCTGGCCTTACAGATATTATAGAAAATGCGGGCAAGGAGATCAAGTAAGAGCAAGATCTCTCCTTTTTTTTTGTTCTACTGATGTTTGAAATTTAGAGCAATTGACGACGTAATCGAGCGCATAAGCGTCCTTATTGCCCTTCGCAAGGCGCCTGAAGCCTTACAATCTGGTATGATTTTACGAAAACGTGTCTTCAACTTGAGTCTAAATATTACTCCAGCAGAGAAGCGCAATAAACGACCAAGAGCACCATCTCCGTCCGGGACTCCCATTCCCTCAGGTGCTGCCGGGGCACGACCTGTCTCTATCATGGTTCCGCCACGAACGAGCTCCGTAGGGCCTGGAGCGCATGGGCGAGAGTCAAGGGCGAAGAAAGACTCAACACCCAAACAGCAGCCATTGCAACCAGGGCGAAAGGTCGTATTCAGACCTCCTCCAAGTTCCGACCAAGAAGAAAGTACCTGGATAATGGCTATCGTCACGCGTTTTCTTGGCCCAGATAAACATGGGGGCAAGTACGAAGTACAAGATGCTGAACCACAAGATGACGGTCAGCCTGGAGCGTAAGGGTGTTTCCAACATTCCTGGGAGGAAGATACTAACACTGTTTTTAGCACATACATCGCCACTCTGAAGACGATCCTTCCACTTCCTGACCCTGATGCACCTACAGGCAGCCCAAGCCACCTTAGCCACTATCCTGAATTCCCTGTTGGCGCCACGGTAATGGCTCTCTATCCGGACACAAGTTGTTTCTACCGTGCCGAAGTTATCGCAACTCGAGCAGCCGACCGCGTAAGTTACTGACCGCTCTTGCTATTTTCCAACATACTGAAATCCTCGTCTAGTCATCTCCATCATCCAGAACGCCTATGTACAAAGTCAAATTCGAAGACGATGACGACATGGAACATGCTGTACCAGCTTACTGGGTGGTTGAATTCCCAACACAACAGTGACATGGATGAACGCGCTCCCGCAAAAAATTGACGACATCTCGACGACTATTTAGTTCTATCTGTATCAAAGTATCTGGATTTACTCTCATTTCTCTGTATAATTGTAGACCATTTTGTAGTATTTGAAACTCGACGCATCCCTGGAATTATCTGTCCCATGTCCTGTTCATTCAATTGACTTGCACTTCACACGGATGGATTTAGATAAGATAAGATAAACGCGTCCTCCATCTTACATTCAACGTTGCCCTCAATCTCACTCACTTGCCGCATTCTCTTGCATTCAAGGTTCTACGACGTTTTTCAAAACATGACCTTTATGTGCTTCCGCAGTATGTGCGCCCTCAACAGGGGCTCCGTTGATCATCATGGACGAAGTTTACCAACTTCATGTTCCTAATAGTTTCTAATTGACACAATAAGCTACCAAGGTGTCTACACTTTATAATTACCACCGATTCCTGAGACTGTGAGTCTCCTTGGGCTGCTATGACTATTCTGGATGACGATGAGTTCGCGTCAGCAGGTGGGAGAGCCCACCCTGACCCCCATGTGGTTTTAGTCGTTTGTCCTACCTGTAATACCTCTTGGAAGGGCTCTGCAGGTCGGGGAAAGTCCGCTGGCAGTGGTTAGGGGTAACGCAACGGTGATGGATGAGGTGTTTGGGGTTACTTAGAGTAGTCGTAGCTTGTACCTCTACGTACCTACGAACCGGTCGTACCCTCATTGGGACCTCCCCGGGAATTCTATCTTCCTTCCTCCTTCCTTCCTTCCTTCCTTCCTTTGACTGACTTTCTGACGCTGCAAGCTGACATATAAGGTTCACCATCGAATTTTCTAGGATATCCTCGACGTCATCCTGCTTCCCCCAGCTGACTCGATGATGACCTCGAGACGGATCTAGAACTTTCTGGTGCATAATGCTGCAACATATATAAGCCCCTCCTGAGTTTCGTTCCCTTCAAGTCTCTTCATCCTCAACGCAATGTCTCTCGCTCGTCAATTCTTCCGCGAAATGCGCCCTCTCTTCCGAATGGTGGAGGAGCCCTTGTCCCGCCCTCCTGCTTATTACCCACTCAGTCGGCGAATCGACCCTTTCGAGAACTTCTTCGCTGACGCTCGGCCTGCCATTGATATCCACGACCAGGGGGACAAATATGTTGTAGATGCTGATCTTCCTGGAGTCAAAAAGGAGGACATTCAAGTCCGTGTCGGTGAAGATGGTCGGAGCATCACTATCGAAGGCCAGGTGGTCGAAACCAATCGCCTAACTACGTCACCTGTTCAAACGGAGAATACTTCAGAAGGCCTACAAGGTGAGGTGAAATATTTTTTACTGCGCTAATTCTGTCCGTATTAACGTCTGCTTAGCTGGTGGAGACGCCACCACCGTGACCAAGACGGACGACACGAGCACACAGATATCCTCCGAACGCCAGTTCACTCGAAATACTTCCTTCGCGAGGACTGTCTGGTTGCCGCGTCCCATTGACGCTAGCAATGTGTCCGCCAAATTAAACGACGGTGTCCTGAGCATCACCATAAACAAAGCGGTGGAGAAGCTGGGTACTACCATTCCCATCGAGGACTAATTGGCCTGTTCGTAGCCAAAAATACAATTAGCGCCCTTCTCAAGCCCAGCCGATCTATGTAATATAGCTTACACTCCCCATCCTCTTGTTACACTCTCTTATGCATTAATTTTGTATTCCAAGACACCCTAAAACATTTTGTATCTTACTAGACTTTGGTGACGACTACGCGTTGGTTGTGTAACGGAGGTGAGGATCAACGTGACCGTGAAGGACGTTGTCAAAATCCCACATGTCCCGGACAGTTGCAGGCAATATTCAAGGACGCCCTCACTTCTTGACCACAGCCCCACACGTCCCAATTTCCGCACCCTTTTCCCGCACCCTCAACCCTAGCTACTCTACCATCTGTCGGTCCTCTTTCCAACGCCCGATGTCCTCCTTCGTCCCCGATGTCCCTCCTCCTTTCCTGCCACATTCAGTAACACATCCCTACGAGTCCGACGTCGAAGCTGACCTCGAGGTCGACCAGCTGGACTCCGACACCGATCCCGAGGACCAGCGGGACCCTGCAAAGGCATCCGCCGCGAAAGTCACCTCAACGAGACCTGGAGAACGCGTCCCTGGTCACACGCTATTGCCAGCTGTGCGCATAGAGAATATGATCCAAGCAGATGGTGCGATTTCATGCTTTCTGTCCGTTCCTCTCACTAAAATGATGATTTTTCAGGCGGGACTGGTCACTTAGCTTTGTCCAAAGAAGGATTGTTCATCCTTTCCACTGCGTCCGTATGTCCTCTCCACAGACTCCATGACCTCCGCCGTTCATCCTCTATCTCCAGGAAGAATTCATTAAGAGACTTATCCAAGCTGCTCACCGTGAAGCTGCCGCACATCGTAGGAACCAAATCAATTATCCTGATATGGGTTAGTTTGTTCACCCTTCTTTTTTTTTTTTTGCTCATTAACGCTGTGTTATAGCTGCAACCACCCGGCAATACCAGGAATTCATGTTCCTCAGTGGTGAGAACTTCCTATCATCTGCTATGTCTATTCATACTCATAGTTGACAACATAGAAACAATACCTCCTCCCATACCTCTGATCGACGCGCTAATGCTGAGACAAGAGAAAGAGCGAGTCCTTCTCGAAGACAACCCCGCACTGGCAGCACCTAGTCCCATCCCTTCTTGGCCCCCATCTGTCTCTGACATACCACCAAGCCAACCAACCTCCTCGACGAGCAAGCCGTCCAAGAAACCCCGACCTAGTGTAAACGGAAAAGAAAAATCCAACGGATCTCATAGCACGAGCAAACGTGGATCAAAAAGGATGGAAAGTAGCACATACCCCATGGATGACCCGCGCATCCATGCCTCCCTTGGAGGGACGGGTGGCCGGGATAGCCCCAGTGGTGCATCCGATTTTATGTCAGATCCTCCTCCAAGCCACCGCACTTCAGGTCGAAATGGAACATCGTCCCTCTCAGCTTCAGCAGTCTCGCTACACCCGCCTTCAATCAATGGCCAACCTTCTCGATCGCAAACTCCTCAGGTCTACTCGCGAGAGGGTTCTTTGGACCCAAATGCGCATGCTCAACCGCACTACCCCGCAACACACTCGGCCTCTCCCCCGCTTGAAGGGCCTGAAGAACCCGCATGGCCTCCTCAATATACTGGACCTGCGAGTGGATTCCTTCGAGGGTCCGTTGGCCCTTTTGGACGTGGTCCATCACACAACCCTGGACGCACCATATATTCGCAAAATCATCACCCAGATTGATAGATTTTACCCTACCCGCGCTGTAATATTGATATCATTGCTGTCTTCTCTCTCGTTCTTACACAAAACCCGATAATAGTAAATTATTTCGTTTTCATTGCATTCGCCTGAATTGGATCTAGACTTTAAAAAGTCCATTATTGATAAGATTAGATGCGTCGACTAGAGACAATTGACATAAACAACTTGGGTAATACTTAGCATCCACCACGGGCGACGTATTTATTGAGCCTTGCTTTCCGAAGAGCCGACGCAAAGTTAACCTCTTCACATCCTTCCACTTCTGTCAATCATGCCCGCGACTCTGGATCAGCTACCGATCATCGACATTGCACCTCTGTTAAGCTCTGACCCACTGGATGCGGACAAACGAGCGGCAACATCTGCCGCGTTACACTCTGCCTGCGTCGAATATGGATTCTTTTATCTGAAGATCGATGCGTTTGTCGATCTTTCAGAGCCAGCGGAACTTGCGCTCTTGGGCCGACAGTTCTTTGGACTTCCCCAAGAGGAGAAGGACAAGCTCGCTTTAAAGAATCAAGACAATGCACGTGGTGAGCATGGGGTAGCAATTCAAATTTATCTCTGCTGAACAGATTTACTTTTACTGTCAGGCTACCAGAAGCTAAAACAGAATGTGACCAACGGGAAAGCAGACAACCATGAAGGGCTTGACTTCTACAAGCCGGTCAAGAATCCCGACAAGGCGAAGCCTGTTTGGGGTGAAAACCAATGGCCAACGGTCCCCAGCTTCAGAGAGAAATACGAACACTGGATAGAGAAAATGAAGAAGTTGGGCTTGATCGTAATGGAGGCGTAGGTTTTTTTTACTCCCTCCGTGGGCCCATACCTGCAACGGCTTCCAGAATGTCAGCTGGCCTTGGAATGACCCGCGAAGAATGGACAGAACTTCGTAATCAAGTGGACGATAGTTTCTGGGTTATGCGTGTGATAGGCTGGTATCATTACTGTTGAATGTCAGGAATGTAAATCAAGGATGTTTGCACAGGATACCCACCGCTTCCAGATGATCACGACGGCATTTCTTGCGGTGCCCACAAGTGAGCTACATTCATGACATGGCACATTGGGCGCAGCTTACTGTTCTTATTTTAGGGACTACGGCTGCCTCACGTACGTGCACCAGCAAGCCTGGATACAAAAATTTCTTGATAATTCGTAGGTTCCTGTATGCAGATCCCACCCCGGACGCCCTGCAAGTTTTCCTTGACCGCCCTGGAATGGAGCAAGCAAATCAGTCTGGACTCCCGGCAGAGCAAGGGAACGAGGCTGGCATTTGGATCTCGGCGGATCCAATCCCTGGGTGCGTAGTGTGCAACATTGGGGAGAGTACGTGTTTTTTCTTCAAAGCAAGGGAACTACTGGCTCATCCCACTTCAAGTGTGGGAGGTATGGACAAATGGCTTGTATCGGTCCACACTCCATCGCGTGGTGCACAGAGGGTCCAATTACCGGTCAGTCAAAAAATTATCCTTTGCATGTGAGTACACTGACATACTCCGTAGGATTTCGTCAGTACTAGGGTCCTTCGTTTCTGAGAATCTTACTGACTGCACCTCAGAATACCGTTCTTCTTTGAGCCCAACTTCGATGCTTTGGTGAAACCACTGGCGGCCGTCGTGAGGGCTGAAAAGCAGAGTAGCGACCCGAAACAACTAAAGAAGCCAGTTGTTTATGGTGAATTTTTGGTGGGCAAGGTGGGGAATAACTTCTCTGAAGATGCGAGGGGAAAATATGACTAGGGAATCATGTGTCGCGGCTAACGCTTTAGAATAATTTGTTCAATGTCGATGGGCCTTGGTGAGTGCAAGATGAGAGTCGGAGATGAACACTTAGGAGAAGTCTTGACTCGGAGTTTTCTCAATTCCTGTAGTACACGTGATCGATGCCCATCTCAATATGACGGTTTTCCAGTTGACTCGAATAACTCTCCATCGATTCCTCCAAAGATCACCGATATCGAGTTGCACTCGAAAAATGTCGTTCCAAGCAGCCGTCTCCAGTTTGCGTTCCCCCATTAAAGAGCTGGTTCTTTCAGTATCAAAAGATGGTCAAGAACTTATCGGGAACGACGACGCCGACAAGAAGGAAGTTATTGGATGGATAGAGAAAACCAGTCAAGGCACTCTGGCCACGAAGAATAACCTGAAGGTCCGTGTGTAGTGCAATTGCGCGTCCTTCGACACTGAGTGGACGCAAGCAGGTCCTTGACAGCATTTTGGTGCCAAAGACCTACGTCGCAACGAACTACCTCACTGCCGCTGATGTCGCGTTGTATGGCGCTTTGCACCCAATTGTCGTATGTGCGCCTTGGACGGGCTTCACTGTACATTTCTAGAAGCACTGACACATGAATTGCCGCAGAAAAAGCTCCAATCTTCCGAATATTACGCTGTGCCCTCAGTAACGAGGTATTTCGACCACATCCAGTCGGCACCGACAGTACGGGCCTCTGCAGATACCCTTGGAGACGAATTTTCACTGCTTCCTTTTGACATTGACAACGCTCCCAAAGCCGAGAGGAACGCGGAACCCCCTAAGAAGAAGGAGAAAGCACCAAAAGCCCCTGCACCCGAGAAAGAGACGCCGGCCCAAACGCCCGGAACCGCAACCCCTGCTGAAGTGTCATCATCGTCCGCACCCACAGACAAACTGCAAAAGAAGGATAAGAAGGAGAAAAAGAAAGAGACGCAGCCAGAGGCTAGCGGCAGCAAGAAGTCTGGCGGCAAGGCGCAGGCTTCGGATGATGGGGAACCAGTCCCCTCCATGATCGATCTTCGCGTTGGACATATTGTTGATGGTATTGGGGCACATTTTTTCTACTATCGAGTTGTGCTGACTGTGCCCTTTCTTCTACCAGTGATCAAGCACCCAGATGCTGACGGCCTTTACATCGAGGCATGTGCCACTGCCAGGTTTCCGAAGAAATTGTTCTGACCGACCCGTAGCAAATTGACCTCGGCGAAGAAACGGGTCCCCGTACTGTTGTTTCCGGACTCGTAAACTACATCCCGATTGAACAGATGCGAAACAAATATCTCGTCGCTGTGGTATGTCGCAGTTTGGCTTTAATCGTTGTCGATCTAACAGCATTTGGCCACGATAGTGCAATTTGAAACCGGCCAATATGCGTGGTGTCAAGAGCTTTGCCATGGTGCTAGCTGTATGTTATTAACGCCACCCGCACACCTGCTGTTTTGTTGATGGCTGTTCTCCTCAGGCAACATCTAAGGAGGGCAAAGAGGAAGGTATAGAGCTAATACAACCACCGGCAGGATCCAAACCAGGAGATCGAGTTTACTTTGAAGGCGAAGAATTTGAAAGTGTGTCCACTTTTCCTTGCGTTGACAACGAGCTCATGGCCCATTTTCAGGTGCCGCCCCTTTGTCCCAGCTTAATCCTAAGAAGAAAATATTCGAGACCATACAACCTGGTTGGTTACTCAATTCCGTTGCCGAAGCACTCTTGTGAATATTCCTTATAGGTTTTATTACCCTCGAATCTCGAGAGGCTGCTTGGGTAAATCCTGTGTCGAAGAGTGTCCACAAAATTCGTACTGCTAGAGGAGTCTGCATTGCTCCATCACTTGTTGGCGCATCTCTATCTTAATGTTTGTGACATAGTTAGATTAGAAATACATGGTCCACAGCGGCCTGAAGATGGGCAAATAGTATATAGGAATAGGCACTAGAATTCAGCGCACCGTTGATTCCTGTTGGGCAGTAAGCGCGGGGACCTCCAGGCAGGGAAAGAAGCGGCACTCACCGTTGGCAGCATCAATACAGACCAGATCATGGCTTTTGCAGTTGTATTCGCACAATTCAGGGATATGATTAGAGTCGATCAGCCTGATGAGCCCGTCTTGCCCTCGGACCAGGTTTGCCCTGCAAATGTCGTGGTGATGGATGCCGGCTTTATGCAGCTGGCCAACTACAAATGTGAGGTGTGCCTGAGAAAGATCCAATGTCAGACAGGCTTTTCAGATTGTCATTGAGCTGCAGGGGTCGCCAATCGGATGGTGAGGGGACCTTGCGGAGGCACCCCTTTGAAACTGAGCAACAGCCCACGAAAACCCATCCCCATCGTGAGCTCACCAAGAGAGCGCGAGGCAAAGCGAGGAGAGATGCCCTGGAGCTTTTGGTATACCTTTCTCTCTCTCTCTCCCTATGGTGGCTCTCAAGGTCGAAGGAGATTTAAAGAGCGAGATGCACCGTTCTGTTGACCAAAGCAAGAACGGACCTAGAGTGTGCAAGAACATCAAAATACAACTATTCGAAAGAAGCTGACAGCAGCACTGTTGGACTTACAGTTAAAACAAGGAGGTGCAATGGACTGATTGAGTGTAACTCACCTCTTTGTTGTCCACCGCCGCTGGCCACATTCACCAAATGTCATTACGGTCGTCCTTCCTGCAAACCACAGCCAAATGCATGAATACCCGAGGACCCACTGCGGAAACAAGGCGGTCCAGTGAGGCTGCAGCATTATAAGCTGTCACTGGATAATCTCTACAGCATGCCCAGATCTCGGAGCAGCAGACTGCTCACTAGCATCTGCCAAACCGCGAGCTCCGTGGGGAGTGCTAGTGACGCCCGGTTGCCCATCACCTGGACATCCCGAACAACCCAAACCACGCGGGGTAAGAAAAATGGCTTTGATATTTGGTGCTCTGGAGCTGCTAGGTGCACCGACCGCGGCGGGGATCCCGAGAGAGGGATACGAAGGCCATCGGCGAGATCCCGTGCCGTCGTGGTGCGAGCACCATTGACAGTCAAGGCAATCAAGGCATCGGTATGCAGGGCGGCGGTAAACACAGCTAGTTGACTACTGGGGTCAATGAGACATAAGTGACTAGCGCTGACAGTTCGATCATGGTGGCTGTGCAAAATATTTGGTCTGACAGGTAACAACTTGAAGGCAACTCTTTATTTCGTTTTCTTGTTCCTTAACGCGTCCTGTTGCATGGGTCCATAGCCATGATTCTTCGACCCCCAGTTCCTCATTTTGCGCGCTGTTTCACCTCTACCGCCCATGTCTGCAAGAAATTTTCAATTATTGGACGCGAACCTATCAAAATCCCTACCTCCGTTACAATAACTCCCTCCCCGACTGCAGTGACGGTAACTGGACCGTTGGGAACAACTTCCGTTCCGCTGAAGACATACATGAAGATTCAGTGCCCAGTTCCGGAAACGATGAGGCTGAGCGTAGAAGATGGCTCAGAGAAATTGCAAAGGCAAATGTGGGGCACTACACGAACTCTCATTGCGAACGCTATCACCGGCATGACAGAAGGCTTCAGCGTTCCCCTATATCTGGTTGGCGTTGGTTACAGAGTGGCAATGGAGGAGGATCCTAGAGGGACGTCCGAGGGTGGGACTGGGAAGAGGCTGAGCATGAAGGTCGGCTATTCACACACCGTCTACGTTCCGATACCTTCCTATATCAAAGCGGAAGTGCCCTCACCGACCAAAATTGTGTTGTTCTGCACAGACAAGCATCTCCTAGGTCTGTTCGCAGCGAAGATTCGGGGATACAGGGTTCCAGAACCATACAAGGGCAAGGCAAGCCGCTTTCATTACTCTTCATTAACTGCTTTTGATGCATCACATCCAGGGTGTTTTCGTCGGAAGTGAGACTATCAGAATCAAGAGCGTGAAAAAGAAGTAGAAGGTTTTACTGCTTTGCGTTTTGTCCGTTCTCCAGGATCTTGCACCACAGATAACACCTTCAGTGTTGTTTCTTCGGATTCACCGCCAGTCATTGCAGCCATTTCAAGGAAATAAATACGAGGGGCAGATCATAAGGCATTGGCATTAGAATTAAGAGGGATGTACGTTGGATTATCGATAGATTAAAAGTAGACTATTTCTTTAGCCACGCGGGCGAAAAGCAGCGCTTTTGGCGCCTCTCTTCTTCTTCCGTTCCCCCTCAGGCGTTGGCATCACCTGGACGTCGCTGTCCTCCTTCTGGCTAACACACTCATCGGCATCCCCTTCCTCTGGAGGAGCTTTTGGCTCTTTGGCGAGACGATCCTTCTTCCAGTCACGAGAAAGTTGCCGTATCCGTTCCGCGAGGGTTTCACGCATCTCAGAGACTCTTTCGTCATGCCACACGTCCCGTCGCTCCTTGTTGGCAACGGATTTGGTTTTCTGTGACTTTGGCAACATTTAGCAAAGGTTTCGAACCACTCGAGGACGATATGATACCATGATAACTTCGCAATAGTGCTCTGGGTTGCCTACAAAGGTTTGCGCGAAGTGAACGAGATATAATCCACAATCACAGTAATTGGGTTGGACGGGAACCTACACAGCTTCAACAATGAGAATTTTTGACGAGAGGTAAAGCAAATACCGCGGCCTCTTTTCCTGTCGCTGTCGAAGCATTCTCCACACCTTTCTTGTCTTTTGCTTCCATCTTCAGATACTGTGCAAGCTTCTTGATGACTGCAGGATGACGTGTCCCAAGGGAATCGAAAGTAAAGATCCTGGTCCTAGGAAATATTCAACGACCAACAAACCTGGCGATACATAACAAAAGGGCTCACTGAGGATGGTCGCTTAGAACAACGGCCTCACCGTCAACAGGGTCAAGATCCATCGGAGTATCATCAGCCTCTGCTTTGCGTTTTCCTTTGGCTTTCGCACTTCGTTGGTAGAAGCGCGCAGGATCAACTGCGTCAGCGTTTGACCACGTCTCCTTCGGGCCGTCGTCTTCCGGTATATCAACAACCATGTTATCGAATTGTTCAGGTGGTGACAATAGTTCACGGAGCGTCTCAGATTGATTTCTGCCGTAATTGGACACTGTCGGAGATTGAGGAAACTCCAGGCTTTTGCTGCTGCTGACATAGCTCAAGTCCGACATAGGTGATGGCAGATCCTTAAAGGGTTCATTCTCGTTGGAGGGTAGTACGTAGGGTGTCGGTGGTCGGGAACGTGGCTCCTCGATGCTGCAGGAATTCTGGAAGTCGTTGAGGGTGTCTTCGACCTCGGCTTCACTAGGAGATGTGGCTTGGTCTGCTACCACTTCAGACACTGGGAGTGCGGTAGTCGGCGATATTTCATCCACTCCGGACGACGCCTCCGTTGTGGAACACTCTGCTATTGACAGTCGCGTCTGTCTCCGTGGCGGTGGGACTTCGGTCGAACTACCTCTTAGCACATGGCCTGGCTCATGGATGATAGCAAGGTACCAGTGAAACCTGCTCAAGTGAGGTGATGCCAGACAGGAGGTGATATGGCCATACCTTTCGTTTATTGGAATGATTATGTATTTTTTTGCAAATATATCTATCTTGGACGTCCATTTGCGAACACTGGCGTAGGCCTGTTCCGGGCTATTGAGGTAAGCTATGGAGATTTCGAAACCGGCAATAATGACCACCTACTTCTTATTGCTGTTCAACTTCTTGTAGAAGAAGGAATTGAATACATGAATTTGACGGGATAGTTCTTCGTTGCCCGTCTCTAGGTCTTTAAGCCATAGCCTGTCATCTGTGTTCAGATTCATGAAGAAGCGAGGAGGAGTTGCATGCACTTCAAACCGAATTCGATGAGGGTATCATTGAGGAATTCTCCTGGTGTTAATCGTGCGAGATCGCCATTAGTGATATTTACTGCACCGGGGACACCTTGGGGGTATGCTAATATCCTAAGAAAACACATGTTAAACTTCAGAGCAAGCGTGTGCAAGAGTGGCTTACACTTCGTCTTGGTCGACATCTGCGGTGGGTCTAACTTGCGCCGTTTGTCGTGACGATCGACGCACCGCCGTGTTCGCCACTGGAGGCCTGCCATTGAAATGCTGTCGGTTTGGTCAAGAGATAGGCGAGGAAGCCTGTACCTGATCGACCCTCTCTTCTTGTCATTTGCTGGATTTTCCCCAGAAACTACAATATTGGGGAAGGCACTTGATTCACGATCTGGCGTAGGAGTGTATCTGAGGTTACCAACTGTACCTTGAATGGATGAAGGATTGGAAGACCGGGAAGCACGATGGCTACTCGACATGGACTCCAGTGTTTCATCGAATGGCCCACTTCCTCGACCCGGTGCTGGTCCGAGCTTGTACCCACTCCGCTGTTTCTCGCTGTGAACAATATTGAGCTGCTGCATTCGACTGTGTTCGCTGTTGGAGTCGCGATCATGGGCAGCAACCTCCCACAACACAGAGCTATTCCTGAGTGGGGAATGAGTCTTCGATCTATGCCAACATCTTTCGACCTACAGCAAGGTCTCTAGCCGAACTTTCACGCCTTTCAGCCAGGAAACAAAATGGTCGTATCCCTTACTGTTCCACGAAGGATCTTCCGTGGCGAACCTGAGGACCATGACGCTTGGCTGAGATAGAGTCTTGAGCGTAATTTGCATAAGTTGCTCAGAGCGAAAATCGCTTGGAATTCCGCACTTGAACACTTGTCATTTCCAGACTTAGGCGGGCAGAGGATATTGGAGCTCACTTGAATGTTGTCTATGTCTGCGACATTGAAGTGAGGACGAAGCAGGGTCTTGCCCGATAGTATGGCAAATGTGTCTAGGGATTTCTGCTGAATAGTCATTCTCCGCTCACTGCTTGCGTGATGTTCCTCGCCATCCATGTATATCTTCGAAATAGGCAAGGGTTCGCCGACTGACGATAACTTTGACCTTGCCTTCGCCGAGGGCAGGACAAGTGTTGGAGAGCTCAACGTTGGTTCCGGATCCATCGGTCGCAGACCAAGTACATCCTGAAAATGTCAGCACGGCCTCCACCACAGTATCGAGACAGGACTGACCTTGCGCTTCATAGTGTTTTTCAGAGACTTTTTAGGTTTGTTAGCAGCGACTTCCTTGGCCAGATCCAGCTTTGCTACTGGTCGGTCAAATTTCTCCTTCATTTCTGCCACATGCCCGAGGCGAGGGGGGCCGGGGGAACCATCACTGGTGAAGGAGTCAATCGAATCATCCACGTCGCCCGAATATTTCTGCATGAGTTCCTTTGTCGAAGCGCCGTCAGGAACAATACCCAGAGGTCTGCTTCGTTCCTGTGATCTCCTATCTCGCGGGGGATTCGATGGGGTACCATTAGCTGACGGCCCTAAGTTGAGTTCATCCGATGCCGATGACTTTCGGGAGTGATAACTTGGGCCAGCATGCGACGCGGTATCGTCATCATATGCCTCTACGTCGACCGGTTCAGGAGCAAGGGGTGGACGGCGGACGCCTCCTGATAACCCGCTGTATCAGGCGGGACGAATAATTCGAGGGCATATGTGACATACGAGTTTTGCCTTTCCGAAGGGGCTTGTCAGGTGCGGAAAGGTGGTCCGTCTTGCGCCTCTTCTGTGGGGGTCCTTCCGCATTCGAATACGAATTCAAGCTTGCACGAACCAGAGTCCTCTCGGATGTCTGATTTCCTACAGATTTCCGATGATTGGTCCTCGCAGGTATGTCGAACGGGTTATTAACAGTAGGTCTTGTAGGGGCAGATGGCCGAAACTTCACGTTATGTCAGTGTGGTAATAGATAATCTTGTTGGAAACCAACGTTGATTGGGGGATCTATTCTCGTGGGCGGTTGCTTCCAGCTGTCACGAGAAAACGCAGTGGACAGTCAGAGGATGCCGTTGCAGCGAAAAGACGACATTACGCACACAGGTCCACCTCTAGTCGCGCTCCCAGGCACGTTTAATCCGTTCATCATGGAGATTGAGGCCCTGTCTTCCCTGCTTGCGGTCATCGAGATCAATTGCTAAGGAGTAAGGGAGGAGATGGGCATGAAGAGCGTGTTGAAGCAGGTTGGTCGGCGTGGATGATGATAACAACTCAGAAAAGGCAATTTATGGCCACCCGTCCCTGCAAGAATCAGTAGACCTTCACAGCTTCACGACTTCACGACTTCACAACTTAGGCCGGTTGGTATTCAAAATCTACTTCATCCTCTTCTCCCTGACGTATTTTCTGATCATAGTTTACCTCCTCTGTTGGAAATCTAGTACGTGTGCTGGGAAATACAAAAACAGCGAGAGGACCAAAGACAACCATATCCCTATAGGTCATAAATAGGTTGAAGAACATGCCGTCACCGAACAACGTATAGAATGAATGAATTGAGGGTAGGAAGGGCAATGAGGAACTTATAGTACACTGCAGGATGGGTTAAGTACAAAGTTCGGATGAGCTAGCTGCTAGTGAAGATTGACGTGACATTGCGGTCATGATGGGTAATGCAAGGGATGTGTAGCACCAACGTAGATGTGGACGTGAAGGTCGTCATTAAAGGGCGGTCGAGGCTGGTCAACAACCATCGTAGAGAGAATTCCGCGGAAAGGTATAATTCGCGAATTTCCATTCCGTAAGATTGGGGTTCATATATGCGTTGATGTGTCTGTGATGTATTTTGAGAAATAGAAATAGAATGAAAGGAAATACAATACCTTGAAATGTAATCCGAAGTTGGCATGCTTGGCGGGTTGCAAGTAATGCCATCCTTGACTCCTCGTCTTTGGTATATCCGCACATAGTCAATGTACATTGAGACGGGGAAAGTCAAATGTTGGAAATCCGGTCGCTGAAATGAAGGTGACATCCCGAGGTTGAGGATAACATACTGCCCAACCGGAGATGAGAGTTAGAAAGAGGATGAGACGAGGGACATACCATCGGTTCCTCCGAAATAAGCCTTCCACTGATCCGGGCTTCTGTATCTGGCCCAACAGAGGCAGAAGTAGCCGTCCACGTTGGTTGTCCGTCATAATACCATGTAATATAGCCGTCATCCCGGTTGTGTCGGTCAGACCAATATTCGAATCCATATGGTGCATATTCATTGCCACCATAAAAGCGATTATCGATGTAGGTAACGCCCGACGCAGCTTGTTGAAATGGACCACCCTTGTAACTGTTGATATGCGTAATCGTCGAGTTGTAAACCGTCGTCGCGGGAGAGGTATCATCCCAGTTGTAGCCTATATCGTAGGGAGCCACTTGGAAGCTTTGAGAGACTTCGCCTTGCATCCTGTCCGTATCGATTTGCGTCTCGATAATATCGATTTCTGGCACACCCCTGCCAACATTTACCGCTGGTCCAGGGTGATCCCCGCCAGGACAAGTACAAGCAGACAGTTTTTGGCCTGGCTGAAAGCTCAACCCAAGTGCTGCAGCTGGTTGATCATCCCTAGTCGTCTGGTTGGGAAATGTTCCGACGTCACACGAATCATAGCTATACGGCCACATTCCTTGAGTAGTTGCACCGTAACCTGCGCGTCCCTAAAACGTCCCTTAGCAACCGCGGAAATGAAAGCAGCCTCGTTCATACGCACCAGGTTTCCCAATGTCCATGCACCTATTTGACGTAAATTCTTGCTCGATATTGGAGAAAACCATAAAGCTTACCAGGCCATAATCCAGGAGCTCTTGGGCTACCAGGCATGCTGATGGAGACCTCAATATACCCGGTGTTAAAACATAGCTTATTCCAAGAAGTAAGCATCCCTTGCAGAAGAGCTGCGTCAGCAGTGGCGACATCCCGCTGGAAACAATCCTTACCGCTCTCGAAGTTCAGGTCATGAGATCTTTTCTCGGACATGGTTAAGACCAGTTTCCCTCCTTGTGTGGTTATGGCCTACAAAGGTTTGTCGATCCCTAGTCGGATCAAACTATAGGGTCAGAACGTACCGATGGATCATACCACTCAACATCGCCAGTTGGCCTAAATGATGTTAGTGAATGAAAGTGAAGAGGCGGGAGTCGCACACACCAGTAGTGAATGTCTGCAGCCTCCCAGAATGGATCATCCCCTGGATAGAATGTCCGCCCGTCTGTGTTGAATTCGTCGCTGAAGACCAGATCATAAACCTTTCCATCCCATCCTACTCGTGTAAGAGCAGAATCCGGTGTATCGTTGTCGATCAAGAGAGGAAAGTTCTGGAAAGCCGGTATTTGTCCAGTTCCATTAATTCCACCGAGGTTGAACCCAGCGAAGGGTGGAGGAAGATGAGTGTAATGCCAAAGGACTGGGTATCCCAGAAAGAGGGCGAGAAGTCCTACAATCAGCACGAAGACCCCTCCAACATTTACCCACCCTCTTGGAGATATTAGTGTAAAGCTGTAGTCGTTACGAGGATCGGGATTGTGAAGAGCGTCATCGAGGTCCGGATCTTTATCCCATAAATATTGTGGCACAGTTGTCGTCGTTTGTGGCGCGTATGTCGGCACCTTTTCGCGTGTCGGGGCGGTCGTCACTGATGTATCCGAAGGATTTGTACTAAATCGTGAGCCATTGTACGCGCCCGTTTGTCGCGCCTCCTCGGGGTGGTACTAGTTTAAATTGGCCTGGTTGATGCGATGGTCCTGAGGTGACTCAAAAAGTACATACCGAATATGGTCCATATCCCGCTCCGATACTGCCTGTCGCAACCCCTGTCACTACTGCATTCCGCGAGTATTGCACTTGTTGCCGACTATTTCGATTACTGCTGTTCGCTGAAGATGATCGAACTGGGCGCGGGCCGCCTACATAAGGCTGTGGTTGCTGTTGCTGTTGCTGGTGCTGGTGCCCATACAGATTACCACGAGGCGGACTTTGGGGGACAGCAGCATACTGGGGAGTTGGTTGGTATACTTGTCTGCGGGATGGACGAGACATGCAGGTGAAAGAAAGAAGAGCAATTGCCGTGAAAAGTCCTGGCCTAGAGGACTCCAACTTGGGAGCCGGGCTCAGGGTCACCGCTTCTCACGCATGCCATCAAACAAACGCACTCCTCGAATCCCAGGGCGGCCATGTTTTCCCCTCTACTCCCTCGATCATCTAATCCCATCCCCGTCTTCCTTGCTCTGGGGTGCCAATCGCCCGCAGCTCTCGTCTGAATTCAGCGCAGCAACACAGGCATGAAGCTGGTACTGGGCTCGGGCGGCCTTTATTTATGTAGTACACGGAGCCTGAGGCCGCAGTTGCCTGTCCACCAGATCAGCTTCTACTCCAAAAAATCCACCAATGGCCCGCAGCAGAACCCACTTGCGTACGTGAAGCTACCTAAAAGCGTTCGTGAGCCTACCAGAGGCTGCTGTGACCTTGGCCGTTAGAGCTACATGGCGTATGGAGGGTTGGGATGAAGCACCAAGAACGCATGGTTGGATCCCAAGCTCACTTGCGTAGTCTCCGCCCTCCCTCCGTACGAGAGAGAGAGATGGAGTGGCAGTGCGCATTGGCGTACGAGGCGGTGGTCGACGTTGAAAACGCGTGGTATTGAGTCGGGAGCTTTTCCTTTCCAGTGATCGACGTTGCATCATTTCCCCATAAGGCTATTCCTCTTCGTGACGGCCGTCTCGGGGTACATTGTTGGCCTCCAAAAACATGCAAGCACGATTCCGCATAGAATTTTGAAATGTACAAAGAGATCGCTAGTCAGTGCGACACAAGTCATTCCAGTCTTCTTGACTGATTTTCCCTCTACAGGTCTCTGATGAGTCGCCATCCCTGGCAGCTCAAACAGTGGACGGGTTCACGGCGACATATCCACCGTCTATCACAATCTCCTGGCCGTTCACATATCCGCCTGCCCGCGAGGCGAGATAAACGACCGTTCCAGCCATTTCCTGGCCTCTGTTGCAAGATATGGTTTGGTCGTCGAACTCCAAGCAGATGGAAGGAAAGCACTCACGTTCCTGCCCTCTTCATCGGAACAGGTTGAAGGCCTTTTCCAATCGCGTCCACCTGCTCTGGCGCTACCTCCGGCACAGTCATCTCTGACGCGTATACTCCTGGTGCAATCGCATTCACGCGCACCGGAATGCTCTTCACTGCGAGCTCCGTGGCGAACATCTTGGTAAGATGCGAGGCTGCTGCTTTGGCGCTGTTATAACAGAACTAAATAGGAATTACAGTAAATGAGTGCACGATCGACGAGAAATATTCGGTACACACATGGTCCTGAGCAACCCTGATAACACCACTGATGCTAGTGATGTTGATCACACTTGACCAGAAATCCTGCACGTCCTGCGATCCCTTCGCGAGCAGTCCGAGGAATGCAGTCGTTACGAAGAATATTGACGCCGAATTGATTTTGTAGAGGTCGGCCCATCCTTCAAGGCTCTCGTTGTTGAACAAAGCTGCCCCGAGAGTCTCCGCGTCCTTGTTCTCTGGTGCTTGTGGATTCCCAAGGAAAGGTGAAGCAGGACCAACTTGACCTGCGCTGTATTTAATCAGCATGGCGGTGTTTCATCTCCAAGGAAGACGCAGATGCCGTACTTATTTACAAGGACGTGGATTCTTCCTTCCTTCTCTGCGAGGAGTTCTTTAGTCTTGGCTATACTCGTCTTGTCCGTCACATCCATCTGGAGTCTATGAAGTGTCGCGACCTCTCACATTAAATGCCGTAGGCAACCATAAAATTAGACATACGGTACGATCTCCCCTCCTATCTGTTTATCCCAGCCCACAGCGACCTTCTCTAAGACCTCGAGGCGGCGTCCTGTAATGTACACCTTCGCTCCAGCTGCTGCTAGCCCCTGTGCGATCATTAAGCCGATGCCGGTCCCGCCTCCTGTGACCACGGCGATGCGGCCTGTGAGATCGCTTGAAACTGAGGGGCGGTAGGACTGGGGAGAGAAGGCCATGGCGATGTGCGCGCAATGCGATAAGAGATGTCCTTGATAATAATTCGAGGGAGAGGAAGGGTACACAGGTTCTGTTCATTTCGGGCGGCCCGGAGAAGGAAACGGCCCGAGGTGAGTGTCGCGTCGCACATGACTGACGCGTCGCGTGGTCCCAAGCTTCGAACACCTTTAACTTTAAGGAAGAATCGGACATGAACTCCATATACACATAATTTCATATTGCCATAAGGGTTGAAATAAAAACAAGATATGATACAACTTGGAGAAGGAAGCAACAGATAATCTACAAATACAACGGCCGAAGTAAATACAGAAGACAGGAAAGCAGCACGAGGAGAAGCATATGAGACACCCAACTAGAAGCCTTATACGCGGCTTGAGTAGTACGGTAAATTAGCCTGGTCGATACGGTAATAATGTCTGTGGGAGTCCTGAGCAGTCGTGCGACTGGTGGATCCTGTTCTGCGCTTCACCCTGACAGACTTCGCCCGCGTATTCACATTTAGCACTTGTTCTGGCGCACGGGGTCTCTTGAGGATAATCTCCATAAGCTTTGGAAGAGATTGTACCATAGGCTGGACCATACGGGGATCGTACCAGCCATAGTTCGTGTGAACGGAGCGCAGGGTCGGAGGGAGGGAGTAAACGTAGAAGAAGGATTTCAGACTGGGGAAAGCGTGATAAGAGTGGCCCAGATCAACCAGGCGGAGGGTCGTGAGGCGTGGTGTCGAGATAAGTGTGACGAGGTGTGCGAGCTCGAAGGGAATGTCAGATCCGTCGACGCTCAATTGCAGATGAGCGAGTGATGAGAGTTTGGCGCGTTTGGTAACATGATCGCGACGCGAGGGCAGACGCGCAACCTGTCCTCGAGGAAAGAGGACGCAGAGTTCAACCAAACGGTGGCAGATTGTGAGGATTGAGATGACGTCGTGGACTGCTTGGTGACCACTTGTAAATCCATGATGGGTATAGTCGAGGAAGGTCAGGTTGCCGAACAACGTCCGTGTCCACACCAATCTTATCCCATCCACCGTTACTCGACGCAGGCGAGGAGCCTGTTCTGAGAAGAGAAGAAACTTCTGGGTATCATCGTTGAGGCGATATATGAGGGACAGCGCCTCCAGCGCTGGTGCTGGGGAGTAGAAGCCAGCTAATGTCGCACGCCACAGGTAGGGTGAATACTCCGTGTACACGATCTCGAGCGAACGCCATTTGACGATGTGTGGAAGCGCGATATGCATGTACCATTGTACGGTGTATGGGTTGAGCTCTTGAGAGCGACGGATGCCCCCAGCGATTGTCCGCCAGGGCAGCAATTCGATGTCGAGAGTGCACGCTCTCGCTCGATGGATCCTATGCCTCCACATGTACTCATGGGGGGTAAGTGTGATGCGACGCCACAGTGACGGCGTATGCAGAGCAATTTGACGCCAAGTTCTGCAGACGTGGGACACCGCGATGGGAAGGTAGGAGTCATCTTCCGAACCGATCACGAAGATGAGGCTGAGGATCTCGACAGGGAGTCGATGGATGAAATGTAGGCGGGGCGGGGCATGATAAATGGGTGGGGGAACACGTCGTAACTGGTGTGGGCGACTGATGACTGGCGGTCGTACCGGTGGAAGGGAAGGAGGGGGAACGATAACTGGGTGGACGAAGGGCAGAGGCGGTTGGTGTCTGGGGACGCTGGACAAATTCATCGATATCGGGAGCAATCCAACGATGAGTGGCAAGTGAACTTACAAGAAGTAGGAGAGCTTCGACTTTACAAAGCTCGCGAAAGAGCGACGAAGGTTGAACGCACGCCGGTGCGATCTTGGGTCTGCGTACGGCATGTGCTATCTCATGAGGAAGAACGGAGGGGGAAGGGGGAAGGCAACTAGGAAGTCGAGGGGCATTATAAGTCTCGGCGCCCTGAAATGGAGATATAAGCGAGACATCGGGAAAGCAAGAATCGGAGGAGGAACGACAGGGTTCTCCGAAATGCAAGCACAGAGCTGTGCTGCCTAAGCAGTGTGGACAATAAGAACAAAAACGAGCGAGTGCGTAGCAGGACCCACGCTCCGGTGCAAGCATTCCTGTTTGATACAGCCTGTCTTAGACACAAAGCTGACGGGAGAACGTCCTTGACTCGGAAGCGTCCTCCCAAGAGCCGACCAGAGAAGTAGTGGCAGTGCCAACGCGTCCAAAATTGGACGCGACGCGTTTGCTTACCTAACACAACTCTCCCATCCTCCCCCCACAGCGACCACACAACCACTGCCGGAGTGGGCCCTCAGACACGGAGCAGTCACGGAAGAATGGACGGCTCAGACTCACTAGACGCTCTCGCAAACATCCTTAATGACTTAGCAGAAAAGCCGTACGACGTCTCGGTGCACACACGCCACATTCAGTTGGCTCAGTCCTTCGAGGGCTTGGAAGCTGAGGCCCTGTCAGCGCGGGAGATGATGACGCAGCTTCTAGCTGCCGGAAATGATGTGTGGCTGCCGCTGCTGGAGGCGAAGGAGCAGACCGTCAATCTTGACACCGCGGACGGCGTCCAGGAATTGCTCTCACTTTACGCACGAGCCGAGGCCGATTACTTGTGTAAGTCACATCGCTCTGATGCATTTTTCGAGCTCAACGTCATACAGCCATTCCCATTCTGCAGAAGCATGTCGAATTTATCATTGGACGCCACGAATATTATGCCTCGGAGGTTATGAAGCCCGATGCACTGGGCGAACTCTTCACAACTTCGTGGACCCGCCGGGCCCTTGGAGAGGTTGTTTCGAAAGGAACAATCCACCTCACTCATGTTCTGATCCTGTTCTGATCCTTTTAGCTCCATTTAACATCTCTGTATAGGGCCATATCCTATGGGATGCACAACGCGATTGGGAACTGGAGATGCTTGAAAAAGCTTCAAACTCTGACCGGTTCGCTCCTTGAACTTTTAAACCCCATGGGAACTAAGAATATCATAAGACCAGGACTGGTAGAACATGTTCAAACCCTCTTCCTTACACGCCTTCGCCAGCCACACTCGAGTAAGCGTATTTACTACTACCTCAACTTGTCTTCTAACCCTCCCCAGCAATGGAAGACACCTTTCAAACGTATTCATCATTTACGACGAACTACTGTCCTCCGCAAGACTACGAATCTCTACTCGTTTCTGCTTCAAAACTTCGCAGCCAAAGTGTCAGGAATTATGATCGCCGAGAGCAATGGGAAATAAAACTCGTGCGGAAACCAGCTATACGCGTGATCGACTTGACTTCTTACCTTTCTATTTACCCCAGACTCAGTCTCAAAACTCTCTCGACATCTTCAACCAATATATTGGATACGAACGCCGTGCAAAATATCCCGACATCTTTGTGACTCGTGGCGTCTACGAAAGAGCAATTGCAGAGGCCGGCAGGCGCAGATTTAAGGGTGAAGCTGGAGCCGAAGAAGCTCTGCGCCTCTTCTGGGCAGGTTACTGTGATGCTCTTGTAGGTCGAATCCTTTTTTCTTTTCAAAAAGTTACTGAGTTGAAAGTAGCGTATTTTGGAAGTCGGCATTGACGTCGAGTTGGAAACCTACCGACGAGCTGTCAGGAGTGTACCGGGTTCTGGAGAAGTCTGGGCGAGGTACCTGAGATTTTTGGTGCGTCGTGGAGTCTTCATAGCCTCTGATAGAGTTTTCCTGAATTTACTCAGGAACGGGTGTCAGATGATATCTCTGAAGGGCTTGAGAGCGTAGCGGGTGCGTGTCTTGCCTTACACTCTTTTTTCAATCCCCCGACTAATATTCGGCCGCTGTAGACGTCTACAACAGAGCTCTCGAGGCAAAGATGATCCAGGCGGATCTCAATCAACTCATCCCTGTAGTTTTGGCTCGTGCCGGTTATGAAAAGCGTCAGCTGGAGGCTGGAAGCGAAGGTTCGTCTTAGCCCGTATTTGTCTTTCGTTTGGCGTTGACGACGCTGTTCAGATGAAGACGCCCTACCAACCCTCATTGGCATATTGGAGAGCGGCATCGAAATGGCTCGACAAGGTACCTCGTTTTCTCTTCGCTCCTGTTCGCTCTCACTTAACTCTAGGCAGCGTCCAAAGCTATTGATCCAACCCTACGCCTCGAGAAGTTCCTTGCCACAATCGTGAGCTCTGTACAAGTCTCCGCTCGTAGACTATCCCCAATCTTTGTATCTAGTACGAAAATGCTGGCCTCGCCGATAGCGTTTTCGATGCCTGGAAGGCAGCTGCCAAGCATTCAAAGTCAAGTTATCAAGTGTGGTTGAACTATACCGAAGCTTTAACGTACGTCTCTTGCCTTCCAGCCGCCTTGGACAGGCGCTGAGTATGTCAACGCTAGCAAGCACCAAAAATACGCCGAAGCTCGAACCGTCTTCACAGACATCCATGCCAAGCAGCTTGATTGGCCTGAAGCTATCTGGGACGCATGGACCTCTTTCGAACACCTCCACGGCTCTCTGGAAGATATCGAGGCATGTATGGATAAAATCGAGAAAGCCCAGTATCAGACGAACGCTCGACGGGCGAAGGTAGGAACCATATTTGGTCTGTCATCTGAGGTCGCTCATAGACATGCACCTAGGACGCCGAGAAAGCTGCGTACCAGGCAATGCAGGCAGCGGCGGATGCCCAGGCAACAGCACTGATCAACTCTATCGTCGCCGTGCAAGGTGTTGAGACGGCTGCAAGTGCGGACGTGCCTATGGATGTGGATCGGCCAGCTTCAGACCGCGGTACGAAACGGGGTGCGGAGGAGGAACCTGCTCCTGATCCACATAAGAAGGCACGAGTTGGTAAGTTTGACCTTGATCTACATGGTTGGTGATATTGACGTATTGCCGATGTAGAACAAAAACCACCACCTCTGAAAAGGTTTCGTATCGCTAATTATAGCCAGAACATTTGGCCTGATACGTCGACTACAGAGATCGGGAAAACTCTACCGTTTTCGTTGCAGATTTGCCTGACGATGTCGCAGAAGGCGACCTCAAGAACCTGTTCAAAGACGTGAGCCCATCATTGCTTTCTGAGGTCTTCCTAACTTCTTGGTCATGCTGTAGTGTGGGTCGATACGTGAGGTAAAGATTACAAGCCTGGCTTCGACGCTGGTAGCCACCGTGGAGTTTGTCGATCGAGTAAGTTAGATGGACGAACGTTGGTCGCCGCCTTCCTGATGGTCACTTCTTCCAGGACAGCGTCCCTGCAGCACTGACGAAAGACAAGAAGCGGGTCAACGATCAAGAGATCTCCGTCCATCTGGCGTGGAAGTCGACTCTGTATGTCACGAACTTCCCAGAGGCCACCGACGACGTGGCTATAAGAGAAATGTTTGGAAAGGTGGGAGGGACTGGCTGCTTAATTGTTCATCTTGTTGCTAACGTCTATGATGCGTAGTACGGAACGATTTTTGATGTTCGGTGGCCGAGCAAGAAGTTCAAAAATACAAGGCGATTCTGTTATGTACAGTTTACGTCTCCTGTGGGTCTCTGATATTAGTATCGGCATACATCGTTTACTTTTTCTCTAGGATGCGGCCCTGAAGTCGCTTGAGCTGCATGGGCGGGAGCTCGAGCCGAATGTTACTCTTAATGTTTTCATTTCGAACCCGGAACGGAAGAAAGAAAGAACAGACCAGGATGCAAATGAAAGAGAAGTTTACGTTGCAGGTCTTAGCCGATTTACCAGTAAAACAGACCTTGAGAAACTTTTCGCGACTGTAAGCGTCGTTTCGTACCTGTTGACAATCAGAGACTGACGGCTGCACAGTATGGGCCCGTGAAAGAAGTTCGCATCGCTCTGGATGATGACGGGCATGCCAGAGGCTATGCTTTCGTCGAATTCGAAGAAGCTGTAGGACGTGCCACCAAAAACTCCGGTACCAAGTTCTGACTTTGTTTCTCGCAGAAAGATGCACAAATGGCTCTAGGAGCGAACAACTATGAATTGAAGAAACGTAGGATAGCAGTCACTCTAGCTGATCCTCGCATGCGCGCTCGTCACAAGTGGGTATAGCCGCCTTATTCTCCCTTCCAGCTGACGTTATCCTAAGGTCAGAGCTTGGCCTGAGTCGCGCAACTGAGGCACGCAACCGGTCCGTCCACATAATAAATTTGCCACCTGCAACTCAGGAAGGTCTCTTGCAACAAGCTTTAGAGAAAATTATACCCGTTAAGCGCGTCGAAGTCTTTCTCGACAAGCAAGAGGCCGTAGTGGAGCTTGAAAATCCGGCGGTAGATCCTCTCTTTCGATATGGCTTACCTATTTGCTCATGACAAGCTTGTTCCAGGATGCAGGCCGACTTCTCTTGCGGACCGAACCCATAGTGTTTGGGGGTAACGAACTTGAGCTGAGCGAATCTGCTCCATCCACCCGTCCTTCCGGTCGGACTCAGCAGAGCAGCGAAGCGATGTTCAAGCCAAGACATCTCGGCCTATCGAGGCCTAAGGCAGGATTAGGGTTTAAGAAAACTCAGCCCAGTCAGCCGGCCGCCAGTTCTTCACAGACAGCGTCTTCATCGTCCTCTGGTGGAAAGCAACAGGACGATTTCCGCAAGATGATGGCTAAGAAGTAGATGCCCAAAAGGAGACTCTATGACGTCACTTAGCCTCCGTCTACCTTTCCCACGTGATGCATGGTTTGGTACATACCTCTTTTACCTTGTACCACATTAGTATCGCATTGCTTCATCTATAACCCTCCTTCGTTGCGACATGGACGTAGAATCCGAGTACATTGAGTCCTCTTCCATAACCTTTGAATGGACCCTCAAAGGGTTGAAGAACCTTTTCGATTCGACGAAGGGAGAGAAGAAGTCGAAGGTCACCAAGTCGATCCGCTTTGGCAACAATCGATGGCAGGTCAGGATAATCATCGACTCGCACCTGCATGAAACATAACAATACCGAAATAGATCCTGTTCTACGCCAATGCTGGACAAACCAAGGATGGAACAGAAGGTGGTTATGTTAGTTTGTACCTTTCATGCGAAGTGAGCCGTCATTCATTTCAGAAATTCAGAAATGGAACTTGCTGACACAGAGTAGCCTACTCCGGAGGAGAAGGAAGCAGCTCTTTCAGAGTCTGGCAGGTGGAAGGATCTCTATCGATGTTAAGCGCTCGTTCTGACAATGGTACGTAGATGGGTACGAGAGGGTGTCTACAAGTTCACCTTTGAATTGCGCACGTACGCCACATCCATGATGCGTTCCGACCTTTATCCTAATTGGAGTGAAGTCTGTCCAAGAATATTCTCTACAGCTCCAAGGAAGCACACAATCACTCATTTACGTCCAAGGTGTGTTTCAAGCCTTTTCATTTTCGTCATATCTGTCCTCATCGAGATCTTTCAGACGGGTAACTGGGGATGGTATTTACAAAACCAAAGCTTTGGAAAACGTCTTATGCCTAATTGGACCTTAGGGCTCAATTTGCTCGAAGAGATAGCGTCTACTATCAGGCCATGCCTGTCAAGGCTGAAGACGCTTTCGTAATAATCTGCACGATAACCTCTTCGCCAGCGACGCCCCTGGTGCAAACCCTGCCTCGCCAACCTGTTCCTAAAGCCCTTCTTGACACAGTAGGGGAACTGCTGGACGATCCCTTGTACTCTGATGTTCAATTCGTTATTCCCCAACGAGGCCAGAGTTCAAGGAATGCCAAGACTATTTGGGCATCAAAGAGATTACTACAACGCGCCGAGTACTTCCAAACGAGTACGGATACGTTCTGAGCCGGAAAGTCGAGTTTTCTTCTAATAGCTTTCTAGTGTTCAACTCCAACTTCGTGGAAGGCTCTTCAAAAGGTGTCGATCTCAATCAAACCCCACGAGGAATGCTACAGGACCTGGAGAGTCTTGCCAGTCCGCGAATGTCTACCATGGATGAATTTGAAGATTCTGATGAGGATGACACGGATTTTATAGCTCACTCTTCTCGGTCGAGTTTTGTCATGCTTGACTCAGGGATGCAAGAGCTGTCCTTGCTGCTAGACTCGAGTCCCGCGGATTCGGACAAACTTGAAGTTGAAAGCTACGACGACTTGCAGCCTAGTGTTACCCCAGTTCAGACTGCGTCCAATACTCCTTTCAAAAAGTCGAGGATAGAAGTCAAGGATGTCGCTTATACAACATATCTTGCTATGCTATACTATGTGCGTGTCTCTAAGGTCAATCCGTTGCGAAACACAATTCCAGAGGGTTTCTCTCCAGATATACACTGACAATGTTGTCTTTGCTCCTTTGTCTTCTTCTTTCCTCTCCGCTCCTGGCCATACAAGTAATAATTCCCTCGAAAGCCTGTCATCGACACAGATAGAAGGGAATCAGGTCCCTGGTGCAAAGTTCTCGTTGCACGACCTGTCACATTCGAGATCAGAATGGATTAGAGAATGGATGATCGCAAATCCAGGGAGACCTGCACCTTGCTCAGCGAAGTCTATGTATCGCATTGCAGATAGTATGTCTTCTATGAGCATTTTAGCCTCGTTATGTTGACCTGCGCGCCAGGGTTTGACTTAACAGAACTGAAAGAGCGTGCGGCCCAGGTGAGGGGAAATCGATCTTCCTAGCTCGCCCCTTATAGTTCTGTTCTCTTTTGCATAGCACATCATCAAGTCCTTGACTGTAGACAATATTGCGTTCGAAATTTTTTCGCCTTTCGCTGCCAAATTTGAATCCATACGCAAGGTTTGTGTCACCATACCCCAACCATACCCACTCTACTATTTCTCACCGTGCTCTAGATCGAGGTTGAATTTTTCTTGAACCACTGGCATAATATCCGTACATCAGACGCAATGAAGAACGTGTGGGTGCAGATCAGAAATGGAAGGCACCCGGGCTTTGAGGAAGGTCGGTGATATCCATTCACATGTACAAGCTGGCACGCACTAATCTCATCCCGTCACCAGTGTGGCCACTTATTGCCCAAAGTCTGGAATTCAATCCCACCCCCCCATGTGCTTCCCCGTCAACGAAGAGCACTGAATATATGGTCTGAATATAGGAGTGTGACATTG
This sequence comes from Cyclocybe aegerita, assembly GCA_902728275.1. Lineage (NCBI taxonomy): Eukaryota > Fungi > Basidiomycota > Agaricomycetes > Agaricales > Hemipholiotaceae > Cyclocybe > Cyclocybe aegerita. The sequence continues at coordinate 147,172 of CACVBS010000033.1, read as the reverse complement.
ACAATGTACCATAGAGCAGCACATGCACCAATGATTACATCTTCATTTTGGCCGACTCCATCGGTGCGATACATTAGAACAATTCAACGGAATCATAGACAAAGTTCGGGCTGAGGAACTGGTCCCCTGAGCTGCCACTGATGACATTGATAGCGATGGTGTTTGAACCAACGACTAGATTTCCTATCAAGACGTTAGTTCATCTCCAGTCACTCGAGAATTCCAAACATCTATGTACCAGACGGTATTGCGAAATCGTCTTCATTTGTATTGTGTGATAGTTTAGCAAATGTCCTGGACGGTGGGAAAAAGATACTTGACTTACAAACTTGGTTCAAACCGCGCCAAGTCCCACGAGTGATGCTGGAGTCGCGGATGTAAGTGATGGTGTATACAACGATGAGACTATAAATTTTACCCTCGAGAGTCGACTGCAGTTGGGGCTAATTCGATGGCCTTCATCAATATGGTACAGGAAAAAAGGGTTATTACAAGCCCATACCAGAAGGTGCATTTGACGTCCATGAATTGACCGTGATTTGGGGCCGGCCGCCAACAAAGGCTTCAGTGGTACGGATGCGAAGAGTTCGTGCCCCTGTGTAGTGTGTTAGACTCTGCCACGAGGGAGAATAGTGCTGGTACCAACCAATTTGAGAAGACGAAGCAGTCCATTTGATGGTGGTAGGATTGTTGACCTGCGATTTTGTTAGTGGACAAGTCGAAGAGTTAATGGTGTGGTACTAACTCCCTTGAATTGTGCCATGGGGAAGGATGAAGCTGAGCTGGAACCGATGGTATACGTGATTGGACCCCAATTGCCCATTCGAGAATCCGACCTTAGTGAATGGTAAATAAACGAGACTAAATAATTGGCGTGACACATACGGGTGCATGGTTTGTATTTTATCGGCGTTCAAGAAACTACTAGTTATCAGAACGGAATATATAATCAAGATGCAGAACTTTACCCTGCAGGTGTTCCGTCGACGGTGCCTGAACTCCGAAGTCAATGAGCAATATTATGAAGACTAGTAGAGCATTCACCGATAGACCAGATAGTAGACGGCCGACTTAACGTTGGGGCCAAGGTAATTGAAGAGGTCCGACCAGCGCTGACGGTCACGGTGCCGGTATCTGCCTCAATTTCGCCTTCGAACAAGGTGGCGCTGTACGTTCCAGGTTTCATCATGTTGCGAGTGAAGCTTCCGCTGAAGCCGAAGGGGTAAGCGACTCAGCACTTGAGCCCTCGGATAGAGATTAACAAACTCAGAGCCTGCTATCCAATATTGGGCCGCTGAATTCTGCGGAACGACTTAATTAGCATGAAAAACCAGGTAATGATGCCGATTTACTTTGAATCCAATGGTCACCGGAAGACCGGAAAACGTCCCAGAATAAGTGCCAGATACTGTGCCACGTCCAGAAGCAGGTACGTAGCCCTGAAGGCCAAGGTTATCCATGAAAATCGTGTCGAGGGAGGCCGAAGGAGCAGATCCTGTGGTTACAGCAATAGCGTACCTACGAGCTCTAAGGTTAACCAGTGGCAGAGGCAAAGCAATGGATGGAACCAACGGCCCAAAAAAGCCGGTGCGGTATGTCTCCGTTTGCTGATGGTTCGAGTTCATGTAAAAGTACAGCTCTTGCTGAGCCGATCCCTGATTATCGATGTCTGATATGATCGTGGTTATTGCAAAGAAATGAATTGCAACACATAAGGTTGACCTCGGAAAAATGGCCCTCCAGAGGAGGTCTCATAGCCAACGCCCGGGATGATCATGTAGACACCAACGCCGGAGCCAGTAACACCATGAACTTGGTCCTCGATAAAGCGAACCTATCAAAGACATCATTGGTACGTCTTCGATGTAGAAGCTGTTGGCTTACGCTAGAATAGAATTTCGACCGTGTTTGTCCATTGAGCAAAAAGACGTCAGAGCCTTCGATGACCGAGCCACCGTTAACTTCAGCAGACACAACACCATTCGGGAGTGCCGACTTCGAGAGACGGGCAATGAAACGTAGTTCGCCGACCGAGGGCTCTGCGGAAGCGTAGGTCCCGATATAGAGGGTGTTGACGCCAGACCTGACAATATAATAATGCGTCTAGACGCCATGAACACAAAGCTGAGACGGAAGAAGAAGCGTATCAATCTTACAATAGTACTGGTCTTAACTGTGATGACAGCGATATTGTTTACAACGCTAGAAGTTACAGTGGCACTTCCTGCAAGTCTTGAGGTCAATGATATCATTGCTCATATTGCTACTTGCGGGCATACCTAACCCGGAGCTCAGGTGGGTGAACTTCGAGGGGTCCTGGAGCTGCTTTCCATTGAAGACGAGGGATGTAATGTCGCCATTAGAGGTGTTGACTATAAATATCGTCATTGAGATGACGAGTTCCTCGTGTCGAGGTACTTACTCGTGGTAACCAACCCCGCCCCAGAGTCCACCACCATGTTGGAGCCGGACGTCGTGACTCCAAAAGCCGCCAGTGCGACAGGAAGAAGCGAAAATATGCCCACAGCGAAGAACTTCATTGCTGGGATGCATGCGAGGTGTGATATTGATGGTAGCACATTTTTATACGGGTCAGGATGCACCAGCGGCCAATCCTAGTATGGCCTGAGTTCAGGTGATGGCCGCCATCGTGCGCCATGGGGGCATTGGAAGGCGCTTGCCAGCATGTGGCTTGCTGCCAAAAAAAAAGTAGCAGTCGCAAAATTGTGGTCGCGACGCAGAGCAAGCTGCCCAGGTGATGCATTGATGCCGTATTGTCGGAGGACGGGCATCAAACATCCGTAGATTTTCCACCCACACGAGGATTCGAAGTACTTCCAGGTAAGTGGTGCGCCCATCCTGAGCCATCCTGTGACGCGTAGAAGGGAACGAATCAGGAACCCTCGCTCTATATGCATCTTAATTTAGGTTTCATAAGAGGCTTATTGATGCTCGCGGGCCGAATTTTTGAAGAAGTTACAAGCGCTAGTCAAAACGTTGAGGCTAAGTGGAACCTGTGTTTTTACCGAAACTGCATCCACACGAATAAGATAGATGGTCGATACACTCCTCCGAACAGCGGGAGCAGAGTGAAGTAACCTGTTCAATTAACACAATTGTCATTCCGTTCCGTATTCTTCTATTCCACTGCAGCCGTTGCTTTTTGCATCATGTACAAACTGACTTGTTTTGCTGACTGGTGTGTGGTTGTCGAAGCGGGCCGGTCGGTGCGGTAAAAGAAATCGGTGTCGTCGACAAGACCTTAACGACTGGCCAGCTTCAGGATCTCTTTTTCGAGTCACCGTTCAGCATATGCACCCGCGCTAGACCCGAAATGGGAGCTGGTCGATGGGCACGCTCAGAGAGCATATCATCCGAGCCGTCGCGGGATCTTCCCTCGACATGTGCACGGACATGGCCATAAGAATCAATGCCATGTTCCCATGGTTCACGATCATGCCTGCGCCTTTCAGCGGGTTCGGATGGGGTATGTTGCTGCCCTACATCGGCTGGTATGAATAAATCTTGAGTTTCATAATCCCCGCCCTGGTCCTGTAGTTCTGGAGGCATTGTTCCAGGTACGCGATCTTCCGGCTGTGGGGGTATTCTATGTAGGAGGCCAAAACTTTTTGAATGCAGTTAAAGATTTGTATGTAATGACCATGAATGTGGCCACTCACCCAAAGACACAACCAAGGAGACCTTCTCCACCCCAATGCCGATTGGGAATTAAGACAACTTCTCGCAGGGTACTTCAAGAGAAAATGAGAATGCTAGTTATCAGGATAAACGGATTTTCATACTCGAAGTCGTAGGAATAGACATAAACTCGCAATGGCTTGTCTATATGCTGTAGGAGCATAACATAACTCAATGGCGAGCATCTGAAATTGAGGTAGAGAGTGCACTCACAGCTTCTACAAGGTCGTAGAAGTCATTCTCCGCACTTAGGACACCACCAGACCAGCCTGAGGTGCAGTTGAGGAGGGAGCTTTTCAAATAAACAGAATGCGTACCTAGTATCCAATCACCCATCGGTACGAGACCCGCACTTTCGGCTGGACTTCCTTCCAAAACATCCAACACATGCCACACATTGTCTGTCGCAGTTTCTGGACTGCACAAACGCATGCTGAGGCCTAGCAGCGAGGGTTGCGCATTGGGTGACTTCAAGGAGTCATTTGCACCCATATGTTGTTGAGACCATAGTCGAGAAGGCACGATTGGAACAACTAAATGCGAGCGAGCATTAGGCATACAGCATGCTATTGGCAGGAAGATGCTACGTTACCTCTGGTTTGTTGGCTTTTGCTGTTCCAGACGAGCAAATTCAACGTGCGGTTCTCATGACTCTCAACGATCTTCTCAAGCTCTGCGACGTTTATATCCTTGTCTGAAGACAGAGAGTCTCCTTCGAAGCCAACGACGAAGTCAAAGAAAGGTTCGATATTCGAGTATGAAGCAGGGGATGAGGGCGTAACTCGCAGTACGTGTAAACCGCGCGAAGGTACTTGAGAGTGAGAAGTTGACTGTCCCGCACCCATGGAGCTTTAGGCACTCTGCTAAGTATAAGGTCGCTGAATGGTCTTTCTGCGAGATTGACGCGTCTGGGTTCCAGTGTGCCGCGGCGTGGTGATCTGGAGTTCTGTCCTGAAAAGGAAGCGATTCCCGACCTTGGTAATCAAACAGCCGAGGGTCAACAACACTTGCGCAAATCATCGTGTCTGCTCCCTTTCCTGCCCTGGCCCCTCTTGCTGCCCATTCCTGGAACTTCGGCATTATAGACACTCTGCAGAGACATTGATTTCTCATCTGGTCACTGTATCAAGCTTACAAGTTAGAAGTACCTAGCTTCGGGGAGAATCCCACTCAATTGCGACCTTGCGAGCTCACGGTTCTCTGAAGAGTTAACACACACTCGCTAATCTGGAGCTTTCTTGTGATCTGTGCTTACCCTTATCTCTGTCTGGAGGTTCCATACCCCGCCGATTCCATTTCAGGTGGATAGAACCTGCCCTCGACGTCGGGAATGCCCGGTGAACAGTCACGGTGAATTTTCCTCAGTCTCGTCCGAAGAAAGCACGACAACGCGCCTTTTCCCTTGCTACCAATCATTGAGGACTAGAGCAATGTTCTGCTCAGCATTCGGGCCCCCTCGCGCGGAAAACCAGAGGGCATGCTCCCACCATCTTAACGTTATGTCTCCTTTTCGAGTCGCTTGTCAATGGGCACCCCACTGCAGGATCGACAAAATTCCTTTGGTCACAAGCGTTTAAAAAACGCAGGACTGCCTCACCCCTTCAGGCTCAGGGATCTTATGCCCAACGCATTTTATTCTTTTCTTTCCCGAAATGCAATATGAATCATTGCACTGCCTTTGAAAATCCCTCCGACCTTTAGGTTTAGTAATCAAATCAATCGGTCTGCACTGGCTGGAACTCGAAAAATAGTCTCCTGCATCTTCAATGGACCATTCCTACTCGATTTTCGTGCGGGACACTGGTTGGTAGCCCGACTAATCCCTCAGCGGTCTTTATGAAAGCCTATGGATGCTCTGAATGGCGCGACTGGTATCATGGGCTAGTGGTGGATGTAGCGGCAACCTCCCCATATCACTTGCATCTTATTCATCGGGGGGACCTTTTTTCCATAGGTCTCTCCCACTGGCAAGTTCTCGAGAAGTTTGGACATCGTTCTATCTCTTCTGCTTCCCATTAATCTAGCTGCCTGCATTCTACGGGCAGCTATGGAGGAGCACTGTAAAAGATTACCGCTCAATCGGATGATCAGTAGCTCTTGAAAAAAAAAAATGGAATATGGAACAATGACCGATGATCTACCTTTACAAAAAGTATCTTCAAACTCGGGCCTTCTGTCTACGCTATTGACGACGTTTGCAGCTGGGCTTCCATGCTACTTATTAGTGGCTGTCGGCCATATTTCTTTTATGCCTCGTCGTCTAGGGCACTACTCTACGCTGGCTGTGGTGGCATATGCCATGAAGCTACTCGGGGACCATCTGTACTACTGACTCCGTGCATAAAGATCAAGAAGGCGTCCTTCCGTTATGGCACCTGGGTGATATATCTCCCCAGGTGGTCTTCAAGCAGGAGCAATGTCATCGATCCCTTGATCTATCAAAATGGTCCCACTAAGCATCCGTACTGGAAGGGCGTGTGATCCACTACGCACTTCACGCTCTATCCGATCCCGCCTGTCTGTCCTCGAAGAGGCTTCCGGCAACGTCGAGCCGTGTCTGCCCGTGATACTCGATATCGCTGGCAAACGTCATCCATATGCATCACTCATTATACTCGAGGAAGGCCGCCACTCAGTGGGCAAACTCCACTCCAATCTCCAGTAAGCTGGAAGTCTGAGGATGTGGCAGGCTAAGTCTTGAGTGTCTAAAATTAGTGAACTAAATGTACCAATTCGTTTCTAGGTTTCGTTCACGTGGAACAAAGGCGCGAAGGGAAAGTTTGAATGGGTGGCTGAAGAGGATCCGCGGGACCCACCCAAAGGAGCGCAAAGTGTCGGCCCAGCATCCAAGCTGGCTCTCTCCGAACTTGTCAAAAAAATGCCGCGAATCGGTCACGGAGGTTTTTGCGGTGAGATGGTTGATCTTATCTAAAAGGGTAAGGAGACGAAGCGACGAGGAGCCAAGCAGGTGGGTCGCCGGGATTTAGCCGAGTGTCGCTACAGTGTGAACAGATGTGTTCTCGTGATACAGATCCATGTTGGGTACCCATGCGCAAAGTGAACTCTTCGAGTATCTGCAAAAGTGTGGTCGTCCTGATCCAGCTGGATATAAATTATTGAAAGAAGTTTTGAGTTGGAAAGCGCCCGAGTGGTAAACAACTTGCCACGGGACAACAAACAGACAATCGACTCAAAACCACGCTCCATCGACCGAAAACCAAAGCCCACCTACCCCGCATCTCCCTCGTCTAAAATACGCCTCCCCTAACAATCATGCCTGCAGCGCGGCCAAAGAAAGAGAACCATTCCACCACGCCTCCTTCCGACGACGGCCATCTCAAGGATTCTCTCTCCGAAAACAGCAAGAGCAAGAGAAAGTAGGTAGCGTTTCTCCGACTTTTCCCCGTCCCCCTTTCAACCCCGTCGCCCCTCTTCCCCCCGCACTCCCCCACGCATCTTCCCCCACAATTATCGTCTATTACGGCCCAGAGCAATGTTATTTCCCCGCTCATCTCTTTTGAGCTGTACTGACTCGTTCTTTTCGCGTATACAGGAGACAGTCCCAGAGTGCGTACTTCGTCCCGCCTCCTCCGGGCCCGACTTATGTTTTTCGACAGGCTGCGATGCCTGCAGAGCGCGCAAGGTTCGCTGCGCTCGCGAGAATCCGGATGATCCGAAGCAGTCCTGCAAGCACTGCATAACGCTCGGAATCCCATGCACTTACGACTACCAGCCAAAAAAGCGCGGTCCACCCAACCTGTACGTGCGATCCTGGACTTTCTGGTGCATTTCTCTAACTATAGGTCTTGATCAGCTATCTCCGACGACTCCAGGAAGCGGCGGCCGCAGCAGCGAGCAACCAGCAGTCACCACAACACCAGCACCAACCCGACAGCTCCCCGGATATGGAGATCGCGGCGTCACCCATATCTACGCTGGCAAGTCCCCCTCAATCCATGGTGTCGCCGACTATCGGGTCGAAGAGTCCTCCCTCGTTCCTCGAGTCTCCCATCAACCCACTGTCCTCCATTCCATCCGTCCCGATCCCGCCATCCCGATACCCCATTGCAGCGGACACGTATCACACCCACTACTCGCAGCAGAACAGCGTCCAGTCAGCGTCGTTCAACAGCCAAAGAAACCCGGAATCTGCTCCTAACGGCCACGGTATGATACTTCCCCACAACCAACCGAAGGTTGAGGACCAACAGTACGCCTCGTCACCTACTGACGGATTCAGTACCTATCCACTGTATAATTGGTCATACAAGCAACATCAAATGCTGCCGCCTCCCGTTCCCTCCACTGTCCCTCCACTGTCCTTCTATTATCGACCGCGACGTTTGGAGGAGATCGCGCCGAGAGACACAATCTCCTTGATCATAGCACTTTTCTTCGACTTCGTATACCCTCTGACCCCCTGCGTCCACAAGCCTTCATTTATGGCTGATTTACACTCACGTCGAGAGGAGCGAGACCCTCTCTTCTTTGCCTTGGTTATGTCCACCGTTGCGTCGACACTCGTGCAAGTCCCTCGATCATACCTGCCGATGGAAAGACCCGTTGTTCGAAAGCTCGCTCAGGTAGGTATATTTCGTTCGATTCCTTTTTCCTTCTTATTCAATACCTTCTTAGACCGCTCACGAAGCCAGCCGGCACATAACGGTTGCATCTTACGACCCACCGACGTCCATGCATGTTGTAATACGCTATTTGTCCGTGATGAGCATTTGAATCCGATCTGCTTATTGACCGATTTTTTTTTTTTTTTTTTTTCGTTCAGCGACTGTATTTATCACTTCTGCGAGGGGCACGACGCAACGCAACATGCTGCATTTGGCGAAGCTGCTCACATAGCAGTGACCCTTCGAATGCACGAGGAAGCATCGTACGAAGGTCTTGATCCTATTGAGTGCGAAGTAAGGAGACGCATTTTCTGGCTTCTCTTTGGTGGTATGTCACTTTTCTCTTCCTCAGACAATAGCTACTCATTTTTTCCCTTGTAGCCGACAAGTCTATGTCAATTCTTCTCGGTCGACCGATATGTCTGCGCGACGAAGATTGCACAGTGCACTTCCCAAAGGAGTTGGACGATGAATAGTAGGTCGTTTTAAGAAGTAACCGAGAAAACGCCGTGCTGATGACGATGGACTATGTAGTATTACCCCCAGTGCCTATTTACCCCAACCTCACGGAAAAACTGCCATCGTATCGGGACTCAACTACACATCAAGAATCTTTGCCCTCCTCGGAGAGATCCTTGTTCGCATCCGAGTTGACAAGCGGTCACCTCCGCAAGGCCAGTTTGCGACTGCCCGTCTTGAAGAAGTCCAGTCGCTGCACAACAGGATTCTGGCTGCTCTGAGCCATGCGCCGGAGCCGCTGAGGTTGAAGCAGACCCCCAGTCAGCCGCATGTGCCTCCGGAGTATGGCGGGCCTGGTTTCCGACAGGCTACGTTCGCGGAAGTCAAGGACTTCTTCGATAATCCGAACGCTTCTCGAGCTAACGCTCTTAATCCCTTCTTGGTCATGCAAGCAAACCTCTTCGTCACACAAGTAGGTCTTCTCGCGTTCGAGCTTTGAGACCCTTGCTGAATACCTTCACAGCAACTTGTCCGATTCGTCATCGAGCAATATCGCGACGAGCTCCTTATGGCCCTTCAAGGAAATCTCGACGAGCAGCAAGTCGCCCAAGATCGGGAAGCTGTCGCCAGCGATCTCTTGAACATCCTGCATAGGTACGTAACCTTATGATTGGGCGCTCTATGGTTAGCCTAACCTATCATCTGCAGCATCCCTATACAATCAATTGCGACAAACGGCCCGAGTTTGGTCCACAAAGTCAGATTTGTGGCGTCGACACTGCTAGACGCTGTCCGGAAAGCTGAGATAGCGCCTGCTTCTGCCGCTCGTGCTCACGCCTATCTCTGTGCGTCGTCATTTTTCGTGTCTACTTCTATAGGATCTGACGTCAAGTTTAGGGGACTTCCTAAGTATTTTGTCAGAAATCGAGAGAAACTATCTGTAAGGACCTTTTCGTCGATGGCTTTGCCTCTCCTTTCTTGACATTCATGCTTTCAGGCTGGATGATGACAGAGATGGGACTTCGAGTGATGGTATGATTGTTTGAAGAGTTCCGTCTCTGGCCGTCGTCCTTTGATTCCTCTGCACGCTGTACACTTGCTCTGATGATTAATGACGTATTTATTAGTATACCCGTCGCTCGTCTATGTATTGTCGCCGTATACTGCTTGCCCATTTGTAGCCCTCAACTAACAACGAGTATTTACTGATCACGAAATATTGTACGACCCAAACCCAATACGAATACTCTTAAGCAATCTTTTCGGACGTTGCCGAAGAAGGTGATTGGGTGAGCTACAAATGATATTAGACGCGCTTTCGAAGTATCATCCGACCTATCTACCACGAACAACACAGCAGATTTCGCCGACGCGATCCTCCCGATTGTCGGCCCCTTGCACAACAGCCTTTCTCAGCCCCTTATCAAATTCTTATCCCATACCTTCGATGACCAGCCTTCCTGAAGCAGAGCCCGCCTCCGAACAAGGAGCCAGTTCGTCGATGGACCTTACAGAGGAGGAGGCTACGCGATATGACAGGCAGATGAGACTCTGGGGAATTGAGGCTCAACAACGGTGAAAGTCTCACGACTCTGACGCGACTTTGTGCTAACTTGCTATGGGGCAGAATGAGAAACGCAACCATCTTGGTCCTTCGACTACGCGGCATTGCCACCGAAGCTATCAAGAACATGGTTCTAGCTGGTATTGGGAAGTTGATTATAGTAGACGAAGGAATCGTGGACGAGGAGGACCTTGGAGCAGGATTCTTTTTCAGAGATGGGGATGTTGGGATGAAGGTGAGTCCCCAGAATGTTGTCAACGGATATACAATGGTCATATCTCGGTTCTTTTTTTTCTTCTGCAGAGACTGGACGTCGCCAAATCGAGAATCGAGAGCCTCAATCCCCTCGTGACGGTGGAGGCAATAACGGACACTTCGGCTTCCGACGACAAACGACTTGAAGCCGTTGTCAAAAGGGCGGACCTTGTGTGTGTAACGGACTGGGATCGCGACGGTCTTGTGAGTAGATTTCGAACTTTTAATGCCCTTTTTTACGTGTTGGTGTAGATGCGAATAAATGACTTATGCCGAGGACACCATAAACGGTTCTACGCCGGTGGAACTTACGGCCTTATTGGCTACATTTTTTGTGACCTTTTAAGTCATGAATACCTCGCCCCGTGCGGCAAATTTCACCACCTTGGTTATTAAACCATTGATTATATTCCAACAGTGATAGATCTGCTCCAAAAGACCAGCCAAGAACAGTCAAAGCTGTGGCTGAGTACCCACCACTTTCGTTGGCGATCATTTCTAGGTGGAGTACTCTCACCAAGCGACAGACGAAAGAAGTAAACCCAGCGCTCTTCTTTGCAATCATGGGTTTGTGCATAACTAGTCTACTTTTCGGTGTCGAAACTCAGGCAGCACTTAGCAATCTGGCAGTTTGAGTCGAAACATTCGCGATTACCCAACGACGTTAGCGACACAAACGAACTCGAGGCTATGTCGAATTCTCTCATTTCAGAGGCCGATGTGAACAAGCAGGTGCTCACTACTGTACCTCGAGAGCTAATTGAGTAAGATACCTCCTCTCATTCTCCCGGAGAATGTCACTGAGGAAAGCCTCTCCAGACCTTTGTCAACGACCGCTTCCCACGAGTTCTCTCCAGTATGCGCCATCGTCGGAGGGATGCTTGCGCAGGATATCCTCAAAGCTCTTGGCGGTCGCGAACCTCCTATAGCCAACTTCTTCGTATTCGACGGTAATACGGGTGGGGGAACTGTGTGCCGACTTAGCATGCCCTAAGGACGGTTGGGCTCTATCTGACCTTCCCGTTTCGTATATTTTCCTTGCATCTAATCTCAAGATGATGTAATTTAACTATGGGTTATCCTCCGAAGTTCTTCACGATGGTGCTAACCGGATAAACCTCCACACGATGGGCACCTGTCAGTCCGAAAGAACATGCCGCAGGTACGTGCACCTTTTAGGCTCAGAAACTGGGTTGTTCAGGACATTTAAATTTAGCCTCGTCGTCGGGCATTCGCTATTCGTGTCAATCAAAAGCAATTTTCCGAGAAATCTGACGACGGCAAACCGCGAAGACTAGTCGACGAATGAGACACGCATAATACATGATTGTTAGGTTGGGTTGAGTTTGCCAGGCATAGTCGTCACTACGACCACTATTCCCAGCGTTTGCAACATCGAATACGCCAGAGAGCTTGTTGCGCCTGAACGAAGCGCTCCAAGCCATTTAACCGGATCTCGACATGCACCGCAAGTCAGGGCACTGGGCGCTTCCGTTATCCTTTCACTGCAGAATTCAGTGTCAACCCCACAACCCCACAAACCCCAGCCTCTCAATTCAATGGAAGGGCTCGAAGCATGCGAGGCGTTCGAGGTTCTCTGAAGGATGCACCAGCCATCATCCGTACTTTATCCGGCCTATTTCAGTAGAGACCAAGACCTTATCTGAGATTGTGGGTACGACCCGATGTGTTTTGCCGACGCATTGTCAATCCGAGCCGGCTAGATCACGTTTTACGGGAATCCAGGAAATCCCTCAAGGACCGTCGTGCGTTCCCTGTTTGGGTGACAGGTCTGATTTTTCTCGGGCCTGGAGCCCGTAAAGTCAATTTCACGATGCATCGATTTCCCCACAGTGGCACAGCAAACTGGGTGCGGTTCTTTTCCACAAATCAGAGGCGAGTGCGTGCTTATTGCCCCGCAGACTCGAGATTTGTAGTTCGTCCGTCTATTCTCCGTCTTCCGAATTCTGTCATAATGTCGCCCTAATCGTAGAGAAGTGTTTGCCTTCTGCTGGCTCCTCCCTGCTTGACGTCCTCCTTTGACTGAATAGAGGAATGGTCCACCCCTCATAGCTGCGAATGATGCTGATCATATTCATCTTTGCCTTTGTTGCAGAGACACCTTACCTGAATCTGACCTCTGGATGAACTGAATCAAGGCCCGAGACCTGAAGGTTGGATTCTGCTTCTTAGGACGATTTGAGGGATAGTCAGTACTTCGGCTCCTAATTTACTGTATTTTGCAAGTCATGAGTCTCGCGATCGGTTCTATTATACTTGCAACTTGCTTCGCCAGCTTGGGCATTCAGGCGTATAACATCCAGAGATTTTGCGGCCATTCCGTGCCTTATCGCCGCGAGATTATACGTTCTCCGTCCATAAGCATTCGCCGACAAAGGCCTTTATGATTACTGACGGATGATTTTCATTAATTTGTGCAGGATAATATTATTTGATCGCCGAACCTTGTACGACGTACTGAATCCGAACGACATATACGTTGAATGAAATGAAAGGTCGCTCTTTTTGGCTTCTGTTTCACAATGCGGGCGTTCAGTCATCCTTAGAGGTGCCCGATAATGCCTTCATCGTCGCTATGGCAAATTGGCTTAAAGAAAACGCCTGGTATTATGGTAAGCACAAACAAGGAAGAAGTTCGGTGGTCACGATGCAACTTTGTCCGTGTGATCTTTCCTCGATCTAGAAGACCGCTCTCTGCCTCCGAGCGGGTATTTCCTAAAGAAGAAAAAAATCTTCTTTTTGGGTTTCGATGCCTGTTTAGGAAGGTCGCAAGTATCAGATATGGCACCGATCGGGCAGCAGATCTCTGGACGAGTACAAGCCTGATTTGAGAGCTCCAGGATACATGACGGATGGGCTGGGATGCGATCAGCTTCTCCTGACAGAGGTATAATAGAATGATTTTGTCCCACTTTCGAAGCTTACAGGCTTGACATCTCCACTGCGATCAACGGAGAACATCGCACGCAGACTCTATGGCTGCAAAGCTAGCGATTCACGATTCCAATACAAGCAGAATCAGGGTTCAAACGTTCACCGCCAGTAAAATGTCCAGGGGACTTTGATTCTAAGTTTCGAACTTCTTTGAATTGACGAAAAGCCTCCGAGCATTGCTGCGCCACACACATGCTGGTCGGCCCGCTTCCGGCCCGCTTTCCGTTCCGAGTGCGTGCCAGCCCCCATCTTCCGGCGGTCAAAGCACATGGCGACGCGCCTTCGCAGATATTTGGACCTTTGACACGCTTATCTCCCTCGCTCCTAGATTTAGCAAGATTTCCCATCTAGCCACCGCTTTCTCAGCGTTACAGTGATTGTACAGTGACCACATAAATTCCATTGCACTTGATGCCTCCGAATGAACGAAACATGGAAGCTAGATAGAAATTTGAATCGTCTTTTCCTTACAGTGGCGCGTTGATTGGGTAGGAAGCTTGAGGCCGCTCATGGGTTTGAGAAAATTCTAAACTCTAGCTACACGGGGATGAGAACCGATTGGCATTTTGAATGTGGTAGTATGTGAGATGCTTTGTACCCATGCGTTCATTAGGCTCCTGAAGACCCGTCGGAGGTGAGGTTGGGGCGAGGTCAGACGGAACCTAGATCTGTGTCGTGAAAACCACAGACTAAACGCGAAAATTCAACTATGCACTATGAATTGCGCACCCTACTACTTGCACACTGGGCCAATGTCAGGAAGCCCCTATTTCCGAATGAAGCTGCAGTGGTCCTTTCCTTTGGAATATCACTGCCACAAATTCTTGGGAGGAAATTGCGAAAGACACATCTAAAACTTATATGGCCGCGCTTCCTCTGCAACAGACTCTCCTGGATCTTATCGAAGATTCGTTTCTTCATGACCACATGCCACATCCTCTACAGTGTCACCTTGCTGCATGCAAACAGCCTGAAGAGTTTTCTTATTACCAGTCGACCCGGCTCCGTATTTGCATAGGTGAGAAAAGGTGGAATACTTCCTTGACAAAGCCTGCTATGTTAGAATACTTCTGGCGTCAGTCAAATGATGAGAAGCGTCGAGACGCGCAAAGTCCCACTAGTCTTTTAGTTGTTTCCCGCTCGGGTGGTCCATGTGATGAGTTGTCGAAGAAGCAACCAAACGAAGAAACAGGGGCTACGGATCGGGGTGGGAGAGTGCGAAAAAGTGAAAGCTGAATAACCTACACCTGCGTGCAGTTGATGCCTTGGCGCTAGCCCGGATCATGCATCCGTTCTGTGGTCTATCAACTGCCTGTGTATCTTGTCTAAATTTATCAGGTACAAGTGCATGAACGCCGCTTTGTCACTGCTGCTTAGCCACATGTAAACCGTACTCCTTCGCCAATTATCTCAAGCCCTCAAGCGGGGTGTCGACACATCAGAACCTGTCTGGAATTCGGTGCAGGTACCCCTCACAAGGCCAAGCGCATACCCGCCGAAGTGATCGATACCTGTAAGTCTATCAATTTCTTGTTTGAAAGACGTCGTTCAAGAATCCGCAATGGCGATCTTCTGTCTGTTTGCACGAACGCCGCTTGTGCACAAGCGCCAAGCCAGCGAGCCTGGGCACCAACTGCATCCGGGAAATGTCCCATTGGGGTATGTTGGTGATGGATCTCAGGACGTCTGCCTCCGCGCCGGAGCGAGAGTCCCGGGATATAGGGAACGGTGATGGGCGATATGCTTACCCCGATCGAGGACGCCTCCAAAGATGCACGCATTGGTGAATCTAGAGCATCAGGGAAAAAGTGCAAATTGGGACAAAAAATGGAAGAACTAGACCATCGTGATCAGCTTGCTCCTGCTCGTCAATTTCAACGACAATGGCCGCCGCCACCAACACCAACATCGATATGAACGTCACCGATGCAGTCGGGATCGGGCAGCCTGAGCGTCAGCCGGGGCCCACAGGGTCTATTCACCGCGACAAGGATGAGGCAGACGAGACCGCCCCATCGGAAACTCTACCTCAGGAATCAGTGGACTTGCAATCCTCGAATTTCGGATACGAATACGAGTGCGTGGTCGTAGGCTCAGGCCATGCAGGGAGCTGCGCGGCGTTGTCTGCGATTGATGCCGGATGTACGAAAGGTGAGCTCCATCGCCCTCTTTTTGCCTTTGCGCATATGCACGGTCGATTAAGCGATCCTTGGTGCTTTACGAACTATCACGGCCGACGTCCAAGGCACCCCATTGGACGGTTCAGTCTTCTGTAATTTTTCTTCTTCTTTGTCGACTTCTTGATTTCTTGCGGGGTTTCTTCTCGGTGCTTATCGGATACGCGACGAATCTTTCATGTTTCTGGGTGCTGGACAAGGGTTGTGAGGGTTCAGAAGAGGGGAGTAGCCCTCGACGGCCGAAACTTCCGCCCGCGACAGAGGCTATCGAGTGTACTTGGTGCAGGGGAACCTTCGAGTCGAACCCATGATACACGTTCAGTTCATTCCTGATCGGAAGTTGTTGGACTCGGATGCGTATGCATGTGGCTCCAAGGTGTCAATGGATTGGTGGACCACCACCGGACCGGGTCTTGCTGGTACCAGGAGGTCGAGTGCAACAAATGCCTCGGCCATTAAAGCAATGCTTTATCGCCCCAAGTCTGGAAGATCTTCAGGTTTATTGGCACTGTTCCCCTTTCGCGATTTTCCATATTTTCAATCATAAAATTTCAATTGAGCACTTACTAATTGACCTTCTTGCCTGCTCCACAAACCCCTTGAAATAACCCATCGGTGATCTTCAATTTCGCGAAATAACTGAACGGCGGCAAACGACATTCTTATTTGCGACCCGCGATGTCGTACCTCAAATAAACCCCTGCGCTATTTTATCACCATGACCACTGAATCTTGGCCCTATGTATGGCCGGACTGGTGACCTTGTTCTGCAATGGCTCCTCTTTCGTTGGTCATGATCTTGCCCTATTGCCGACGGTTGCGGTCGTTGCCGTACATCCTTCCCCCGCGTTTTCCATGCTCTTAATCGTTTGGTGCCGTGGGGGTGCATCCCCGAATCCCCTCCCACCCCGGTCGCACCCTCTCCATACCAACCAACCCACGTTTCCGCAATGCCAAAAATCTTAACACCAAACAACCACCTCTTTCACCTAATACGTATATCGTTGTTGCCGGTCGCCCTGGTCGCCGACGACTGAATGCACGCTGAACTGCGACCTCCTCCGATGCTCGCTCGCGTGGCTTTGGGTTTGATACTCTGACCAAATGGCATGGCATGGGAGCAGTACTCATGATCGACAAATGCCCAGAAGAGTGGGCAGGCGGGAACGGATACTTTACGGAAGGTGCGCACCGGACGGTCCACAGCGGACTGCACGACTTGCTGCCCCTGCTGGAGACACCACTTCCGGCCGCGGAGATGGAACGCATCGATATAGAGCCTTACACCACCGACGCGTTTGCAGAGGATATCCAACGTCTTGGAGGCGGAAGAGCTGATCCAGACATGGTCAGGGGCGTGGTGGAGAAGTCGAGAGAGGCGGTAGGGTGGCTGAGAGAACGGATTGGCGCGCCGTTCTCCCTATCGTTCAATCGCCAGGCGTACGAGGTGGATGGGAGAATGATTTTTTGGGGTGGGATGTCGTTGAGTATGATCGGTGGTGGGAAAAGTTTGATCGCAAAGCATCGGGAGGCTTTAAAGCAGGACGGGGTGGAGGTGTGGTTTGAGGCGCGCGCGATAGAGCTCTTGATGGATGGCGAAGAGATATGTGGCGTCGTTGTGGAGAGAGCGGGAAAGAAGACGCGCGTAATGGCTCGTTCGGTCGTGCTTGCGGCTGGTGGGTTCGAAGCAAACGCTGAAAAACGTATCAAGCACCTCGGAAGAAACTGGGAGCAAGCCCACGTCAGAGGAACGCCCTACAACACAGGCGATGGATTCGAACTTGCTCGTGCCGTCGGCGCGAAATGTGCTGGTGATTGGGGCGGATGCCATAGCACGGCTTGGGATGCAAACGCCCCACGCTGGGGAGAAAGGGTTCGGACGAACACCTATACAAAGTCTGGATATCCCCTCGGGTTGATGATCAACTTGGTCGGACGCCGTTTTGTGGATGAAGGAGAAGATTTTCGAAACTTTACGTATGCCAAGTTCGGGAGGGCGATTCTTGAGCAACCTGGTGGGTACGCGTTCCAAGTTTGGGATGCAAAGGTCACCAGCCGCCTGAGAAAAGAGGAGTACGGGGAAGATGTTGTGGAGAAAATTTGGGCGCAAGGCATCGAAGAGCTAGCTGAAAAGCTCGTTGGCCGGGGACTGGAGGATCGACAACAGTTTGTGGACACACTGCACGCCTACAATGACGCAACAAAGGGAAACTTGGACGGCTGGAACCCTGCCGTGAAAGATGGACTGCGCACCCACATGCCATTGGAGGTGCCCAAGACTAATTGGGCTTTGCCGCTTGACTCTCCACCGTTTATGGCGGTGAAGGTGACTTGTGGTATCACGTTCACATTTGGAGGACTTGCAATTGACCCGCAGACGGCTGCGGTGCTCTCTGCTGCGACGAACAAGGCAATACCGGGGCTGTTCTGCACGGGCGAGATGGTTGGAGGGGTGTTTTATGGGAATTACCCTGGGGGAAGCGGGCTGACTGCCGGCGCAGTGTTTGGACGCAAGGCAGGAATGGGAGCCGGCGCACGTCTGCGTAACTGTAAATAGAAGCGTGACGTCACTGCTTGATTGATACTTATGATCTGGGACCCTGGCTCGACGGTTCGAGTTTGCCAGCTCTCTCATTTCTCCCTTCATGTCGGCTCTGGCGGACGCCCTCCATGAGGCTACCCAAAAGCACATCGCCAAACCTCGGCAAGACACCGAGGACTCAACGCATACTGTAGTCCCATCCAATTTACAGAATGGAATCTACAACAAACTACACTTCCAAGAACCACAACTTCAACATGATGATCTCTTCTCACCCTCACCTTCACACTTTGATGACGAGGGCTCAGAACACAGACTACGCCCTGATCAAACATCCAAGTCTCTGTCGCGCATACCCGGCTTCAAGTCGCCTCCGAACACACCAGCCACGAGGACAGGCCCACCACGGTCCCTCTCGTTTGCCTACTCACTTCCAGGATCTCCCAACACAACCGCCAAACCCAGCGCCACCTTCTTTGACCTTGCCAATACAGACCAAGACGCCGTGCTGGTAGAAGACCCCGAATTTTCCTTTTCTGCCACCAACAGTGACTTCCGCGGCGCACTAGAGTACCCAACACCCCGCGAACATCATGACAGGAAAGGGAAGAAGCGCGAGCGAGAAAGGAGCATGGCGGAGGATAGCTGGAATCCTATCCGCTGGTTTCAGGAGTCACCGAAGGAAGAAAAGCCTCCCACTGAGTTTCCGTTTTCCTCGGCCACCTCTCAGGAAATGCCGGCGGATGACGCGGAGGCAGATATCCAAACCCAATCCCCAGAGCAGCTTCAGGAACAAACCCAGCTCCATTCTGCATATAAATCCGACGCAGAGCAGATCTCGCACTCCAGTTTCTTTCGCCGTCCTAAACGCGGAACATCAGCACACGACTCGGACAGTCCTATCATAGGCGCCAAGACCGGGGCACTGCGCCGTGCCTTCTCGGTGCCTCATTCCCCATCGGATGCACACGAGAGGGATAAGCAAGAAAGCGGCGGGCCGACGGAGGGTCGCGCAAAGTGGTCAAGGCTACGGGCTCTTATTCCTCACCTCGTCCATCCAGACGAGAGCATCCTCCCAGGCCCATCCATGGTTACATCGCATGCTGTCAATATAACGGACGAGCTAATAACGGGTGGTTTGTCAACGCTGATGTTAAAGCTGTGGTTTGAACGCGACGAGAAGGACCATCGACGTATCCCCATCCTCTTCCATCGACTCCGAATTCGCGTCAGCGACAGCTTGCATCCCATGCAAGGGCACAGGTCGGTGTTCCGCATTGAATGCGAGTACGCGAATGGAGCGGCACGTTGGGTCGTGTATCGCGAGCTGAGAGACTTCCTCTCGCTGCATGCCCACTATACAGTGTCGAACGTCTACAACAGGAATATGGACAAGATGCCCGAGTTTCCGAAGACCAGTATGTTTCTCGCCAGAGTATATGCTATCTGGCATGTTGAAATTCTTACTTAGGTCTACCTTATTTCAAGTTTCTTAAGAAAGAAGGTCGAGAGAAGGGAGATAAGGTCGGCAGAGCGGACTTTGCTCGTATGCAGAGAGAGGCTCTGGAAACTTATCTTATTGGCCTCATTCGCGCTGTGGTATGTCTTGTTATCCAATTAAACATGTGGTTACATTCTCATCGACACCTAATTGTAGATGTTCCATCCTTCATCCAACCGTCTTGCTGGATTTCTTGAGATCAGTGCCCTCTCCATAGCATTGGCGCAGTCAGGTGGTGCTCAGCATAAAGCAGGATTCTTGAGAATAGAACCTAGTGGGAATGGTGGTGGCGGGTTTGGACGCAAGTCCGCTGGATGGAGAGAGCGAAAGGTAGCACGTTGGTGTGCAATTCGCGAAAGCTATTTGGTGGCCCTGGAAGAGCCAGGAGAGGTGCGGGTGACTCCTTGATTTATGAGATATCACCTAAAGGCTTTATAGCTCGCCGTATGGGATGTATTCCTCCTGGACTCAGATTTCAATATCGAACGTCCGAAACGATATTATCGTCAAGGTTTCGGCAATCTCTTGCATTATGAAAAGGCCGAAGGCGAACACGCTCAGAATGGGAACGCCAATGCAGACGAGCAACACCACCGCCATTACCATCACCACGAGCACCACGAGCACCACGAGCACCACGAGCACCACGAGCACCACGAGCACCACGAGCACCACGAGCACCATGAGCACATTCACAATCCAGTTCCACGAATCCAGTTGCCTGCACCACCAGAGAGCGACCGACGGTCGATAATATCCTCTATCAAGACACGTGTATCAAAGATTTTCCACATTGAACCAGCATCTCCTCGAAGTGTCAGAGGAAGCCAAGGTCGTCCGGACGACCACGATGATATGAGCAGCGGGACATCTTCGGCGTCGATTGGGTCTTCTCTGCCTTCACGAGCCCCAACACCTATGCTGGACCCCTCTACAAACGCCAACCCACTGGAGCATCACGACCACGACCACCCTGACGATCCTGGACACCAACATGGCAATCTTGATCCAGAAAAGAGAAAGAAGAATGGCACAAGTTCTGGGGCTAAAAAGAAGATCTCTACGGATGTCTCGAAACATACATTTTATATTGTCAATTCACAGACGAGACTGAAGATAATTGCACGGAACGAGGTTAGACTTGCAATCCTTTTCCCTCTCTTTGCTGATGTATTTCTTTCTATGTTGAAGCGTCAAATGCTCCAATTTATCACAGCATTGGAGAAGACCGCTGCAACATCCCACTACACCGGCAGCAATCGCTTTAACAGCTTTGCCCCCATTAGATTGAATGTAGCCGCGCAATGGCTCGTCGATGGAGTACGTTGAATGAGACACTCGACTCGGAGCTGGCCTGTGTAAACTGACTCCGTCCATTCAGCGCGATTATTTCTGGAACCTCTCCCGAGCCATGCTGCTGGCGAAAGAGAGCATCTACATCCACGATTGGTGGTTGTCGCCTGGTATGTCTCTCTCTCGATTGTACCCCATTATCAACTTCGTCCGGATGATGTCGTCGTAAGAATGCACGGATGCAGATGCTGACTCTCTTCGTTTATATCTGCTCCTTTTTGTGTTCGTCCCCTGAATGATTTTGCGCCACTGAAACCTTAATCCACGTTTTGAACCGGCGGTTATACAATCTTGTCGGCTGGACATAGAGCTATTGATGAGGCGCCCGGGCAAGCAAAGATATCGGTTAGACCGCCTGCTGGAAAGGAAAGCCAAGGAAGGCGTAAAGATTTACATCATCCTCTAGTAAAACCTTTCCCCATCGCTGTGTAGAAAGATGTCTTTCTGATATTTCCTTCCAGCCAGGAAGTATCCAATCGGACGACACCAACTGACAGCAAGTAAGCGTCGCTTTTCTGAAGTCCCACTTTTTCTCCACGAGAGATGTCGGGATAACACCACTACCGCGAATCTAAACTAACGAATTTTGTCTGGGCTCTTTTTTTTTTTTTTTTTTTTTTTTTTTAAAAAAAAATATCCAGCTATGCAAAACAGCGGCTTGTTGGTCTGCATCCGAATGTCATGGTCCAGAGATCTCCTTCCCATTTCCAGACCGGAACATTCTACTGGGCTCACGTAGGTTTTCCCTCCCTTTTCGCCCCTACAGGCAGTCAGAACCACGCAGCTAATTTTTCCTTCATTTCGCTTAATTGTGGATCTGGAATCTGTAGCATGAGAAAGTGTGTGTTATCGACCAGACAATCGCCTTCATGGGTGGTTTGGATCTTTGTTTCGGGCGGTATGTTTGCGGTCAAGATTTCATATATCCTATGTGACTGATATTGTACATTCAGATGGGATACTCCACAGCACGCTTTGACCGATGACACAGCCGACACCGATAATGAGGAAATATGGCCTGGTGAGACTTATATTTGTTCGAAAATCCCATGCGCTTATTATTGGGCGTAGGCAAAGATTATAGCAACCCACGGTTGTCTGATTTCTATAACCTCAACAAGCCTGAAGAGGATATGTACGACCGGACAAAAGTGCCGCGTATGCCTTGGTATAAATTCTCTACCTGTCTGCGCTGTGTAAATTCGCTAATTTGCGTGGTATATCAGGCATGACGTCGCGATGCAGATCGTCGGGCAGCCAGCCCGAGACTTGGCACGCCATTTTGTCCAGCGGTAAGTGCGATATGTCACATGAGTATTCAGCTGTTAATTAACTCTCGCAACATTCCAAAGATGGAACTACTTGCTGAGAATAAAGGTCTGCATATGTCCTTGCCCCTCTTCCGTGGAAAGAGTCGGGGCGACATCGTTTGCTAACCACTCTTCTTTTCATTCGCCTCTCCACTTCCACCCTGGCATGTTGCACTCGTGCACGACAATGACAATGAACAGAACCACTCGCGGGTCATGCCCTTCCTATTGCCTCCACCAGAGTTCAGGCCTGGCGAGCTAACACAGATGGGTTTAACTGGGACATGTGAGCTACAAATCTGCCGTTCTGCGGGGCCCTGGTCGCTCGGCACTCCTGGGAAGATCGAGCATTCGATTCAGAACGCCTACCTGAAAGGTGAGTTCTGCCGCGAACGCGATAACGTTGCAGGTTTCTCATTGTAGTTCAAAAATTGCTGTTCCGTCCCTTGTCATCTGTGCAAATATGTGATTTGTCGGTCATTCACGGGATGCACAGCGATCCAAATGTCCGAGCACTTTGTTTACATCGAGAACCAATTCTTCATCACCTCGTGCGTACCCCTTATCTTCCCATTTCTGGCTGCACTTGTAAGATCATGTTCACTCACCGACTTCCTTTAGAACGACTGTGAATGATGTAAAGATCGAAAACAACATTGGAGATGCCATTGTTCATCGCATTATTCGGGCACACCGGGATCGAAGGCCTTGGAAGTGCTGTATCTTGATTCCTCTTATGCCTGGATTCACGTTTCCAGTTGATCATAGCGATGCTAGTGCTGTGCGTCATCACCCTCAGAATACGTTGAATACGTCATTAATGTCCCTTCTTGCTCATAGATTCGGATAATCATCGAGTGTCAAAACCGCACCCTAGCTCGTGGCCCAAATTCCATTTTCTCTCGACTCCGAAAGGAGGGCATTGATGTGAGTAGACTCACCGCTGAACGAAGTCTGTTCTTATTGCTACGGTCTAGCCTGATGAGCACATCTCGGTCTTTTCTCTACGGAACTGGGGCAAGATGCGGGGCGACGTTTTGACTACGGAACAAGTGCATGATCCCCTGTAACCTCTGGCACGTGCTCTCAAATTTACCCTCCTACCCCTATAGGTCTATATCCATGCAAAGCTCTGCATCGTGGACGATCGCCTCGCTATCATTGGAAGCGCAAATATCAATGAACGATCACAAAGAGGGGATAGAGACTCAGAAGTGGCTGCCGTAATACGGGATACTGACATGATTGATAGGTATGTTGTTCTTTTTGGTTGTGATAGGGCGAGCAGGACGGTGCCGGCCAAGTGCGCCTCTTATTTCTGTTGGTGGTTACTCAAGAGTTTATCCCAGCACAATGGCCGGAAAGCCCTTCAAAGTTGGTCGCTTTGCGCACACACTCCGCGTGCGACTGATGCGTGAACACCTTGGAATTGATGTTGACGCTTTGGACGAAGAAGACATTATGACACACGAACCTATCAAACCAGAGTTTGAGCAGGCTGCTTGGGATCCAGACAAAGAACAAGTTTATGGTGAAGAGCATGGGGTGACACATGTTAAGAAATCGAATCAAAAAACGCCCCTGGGCAATATGGCGTCTGCTGCAAAGGATACGACGGATCAAGGTGACTGGCGTGCTAATGGAGAAACAACAATATCTAACTTTTTGTTCATTCCGTCTGACAGCTGCTCATGCCGCCGCTGATTTCTCGTCCACGAAGGCTGCACATGTGCTACACAGACTGGGACTTGACCAGAGCTCTGTAGCTCATAACATCGGAGAGGACACCTTGAAAGAAGAACGCAAGGACTACAACAGAGAAGGTCAAAAAGAAACTGGTTTCGCGAGCTCCGTCGTCCCGACCCTCGAGGAGAAAGTAGCTGCCGAAGGAAGGTCCCCTAAAGACCGAATTGCTGATGACCAGGATAGCGTAACGATTCGAGACGAGACCATTGACGAAAGATCCTTGTCAGAGCATAGACTGACGCAAAACGGGCAGTTTAAACCAACCTCGGCGGTACCCGACCTTCCCACAGATGACAACGTTCTATTCGGGGCGGTGGCTAATGCACAGGACGCCACTGTCGATAAGGAGCCTCCTCGATCCTTGAAGAGCGATGTTGACGAAGAGGAACAAACCCCGCCAGGGGCAAGAGCATCCATCCGAAACACCCTTGGAAGTAAATCGACACGGAGGCATGCTTGGACTGTCCCTACAGCGAAGCCGAAGGTTGAACCCCAGGATTTCGAAGACCCTATATCGGACACCTTTTGGAAGAACATTTGGGTTGCCAGTGCCGTACACAACGTCAGTAGCCCTTTTTGCCTCTCGTCCTATTTATAACCAAGGTCGTGCTGGACTGATCATGCCCCGTCGCCTTTGCAGACGGAGATATTCCGGAAGGTTTTTCATGCTGTTCCAGACGACCTTATCACCACTTGGAAACAATACAAGGAATTTGTGGCCTATCATGACCGTCTAAGCAAGCCCGTGAGTTTCTGTCATCGACGGCAACTCCTGATCACATCTCAATGCCGGCGTTAGACTCGTGATAGCAGCTCAGGAGAACCTGTGGCTCGAGTACCGTCCGAATCAGGCGACGAAGGGGCTACGCATGTATCGCACACATCTGACACGACAGACATGGCGTCGCAGATAAGTAAGGACGTAGGCGAAGACATGCCGACAACTCCTGCGAATAGCTCATCATTTGCTGCATCCCAAAACGAAGAGCCGCCACCTAAACCTCGTCGACCAGCCCGGGGTTCGGAACCTTTCGAGAAATGGGAACGTGAGGAAATGGAGAGGCTCTTAGGGGAATTGAATGGCCAACTAGGCATGTCTTTTCAACTTCTGCCTAATCAGTGCTTAATAATAAACTAAACAGTTATTCATCCAACTCGCTTCCTGGAAGGCGAGGATATTGCCAACAACTTCCTCTTCAACGCTGACCGGTTCGTTTCGCTCTTCTACTCAGGCTTGCTGGAGCTAATGGGCCCACCTCAGTTTGCTGCCGCTGCCCATCTACAACTAATCAGCGAAATTTCCTCACATCCCAAACCTATCCGCTTTGCTATTCTCAATGCTATCTTGCCTATACCCTCGCATACGTTTGAATTTTTATGTGGACTTATCTTATGGAACTCCAGGGTTAATTCAAATTCATGATTTCGTTGTGAAGCTGCGGAGTAGAGAGTGTTTCCCAATACTTCCTTCGATTCAAAGTTACTTAAACGCCTTCAAGCAAATTTACCTTGTTTGGTTCCACGCTAGCCTTTTGCCCAGCCAAACAACTCCCACCCATAACTCACTCTTCTACCAACTTTGGCACCGTTCTCTCCTTGCACAGGATTATGGCTTCGTCAATGACTCTAACCGAACTCCAAAAGCTGAACGTGACGCAGCTTAGGCTCTTGTGTAAGGAGAAAAAAATCACTGGCTACTCGAAAACACCTAAGGAGGTTCTCATCGAAAAACTATTGGCTTGGCAAAAACCTCAACCGACGCCATTGAAAAAGATCGTCTCTTTGGCCTACATTGCTTGCGACATAGCTCAACCTGCTGGAACGACAGACAATTCAACTCTGGGAACAGAAACCTATACTGCGATACCAGACAGCTCTTCAACGGCCTATATTGAAGCTCTGACAACTCATGCATCACAGAACGGCGCTCGACATGTAGCAGCGCCTTCTGGTTCCGCCTATGTAACGTCCATGACTCCTCCGACTTCTATCAAGCGACCTGCGACTGAAAGTGGTCAAGTATATGCGCGCAAAATAGTCAAAGTGTCGCACAGGAGCAACCAGGAACCGCCTTCGAAATACCCAGATGAAAAGGCCAAATCTACTGGTAACTTGACTGTTGCAAACCCTGTACATCGAAGCACACAGGAACCGGAAGCCAGAAAATCGAATTCATGTTCTCGACCTTTCAAGCCCCTGCTGCTCAAGAAGAATTTGAGATTATCTGTGCAAAAACATAAGGTCTCAACGACAGCAAACCTCAGCGTTCCCGAACCAACGACTCTTTCCTTAGTTATTATGCCCTGCATAGATTTTCCCCAAGACTCCACAATCTCGCTGAATCCTATATCTTTCCCTCCTTCAGTTGCTCAAAGAAAGCGAGTGCCGAGGCTTGCGATAGCCCTGACTGCCATTTCTTCGGAAGATCTGAAGATTTGTGCCCAAGTCTCCAAATCCTTTCGTTATGCTGGTGCTCATTAATATTTCTTGCCTTTTCGGCCACTCTAATGCCTTTAGCTAGCATATCTGTCTTCGTCGCATCAACTGTCAAGAATGTTTTCCGGCCAGCGACTGGACAAGATGCTTCAACGATATTCTTCCAAAATAACCAATCTGTGGCCGTATCTCTTACATCGCGAACAGGAAGTCGAAAAGAAGAAGCTTGCATATCACTCTTCGTTTATTGGACCTGCAATGGGGAGACTCTGCGCGATATCTGAACGTCTTTGGACAAGCCCAGATGATGAAAGACAGGTCAATGTCGCCATTAGGTATAAATTTTACCTTGATGGAAAGCTGGCTACCACGGAAAAAAGACTACGCGTACTGATCTTGTGCGCAGGTTCATTCTAACAAAATTCTTCTTCCATGTGTCAATCGAGTCTCTAGGGAACACAGCGAATTCGAATCCTATGAGCATCTTGGACGCACAACAAATCACCAACGACATCTGGGAGATAACTACTCATTCAGCGTCTTCGATTTCCTCTTATTACATTCTGGAGGGTACCTGTGAAGTCATAGGACACCCTCCTGCTTCTCAGATGAAACCCTCTGACGTTGTTCATCTTCGAGCAGATTGGTCGGCGTACATTGGTGCTAGAATCAGGAAAGGAGAGAGCGGTGCAGTCGACCTACGGCAAAATCCTGACTTGTTGGACCAACTACAATGGACCAATCATGAGGAGTACGACAAAGGCCTCAGTAAGCTCTGGTTGTCGAGAATTCAACGAGAAGGAGAAACAGGGAGAGCAAAATTGATCGTAGCACGGCGTTATGTCTTAGCCTGCGTAGTGGGTAACAGGTAAGTCTGCGCCTAAGTGATCTCTCTTGTTCATTCCGCATTGACCTGGCGCTCTATTCAGTGTTAGCGGTCCCTGGTTGTCGTCCAGTGAGATGCATCAAGAATTCAGTGGCCTCCAAAGCCATGTATCAACGACCCGCGATCACAGGACTCAAAGAGTGAACCTGTTCCTCCCAGCGTATGCCGTTCGAAAGCAAAATTGGCATGCACTGATTGACTTTGGCCCGCAGACACCACCATGTCGAAAGTGTGCACTTCTCTTCGAGCGGAAATCGTGCATTGCATCCTGCTGTTGCCGCTGTCCAAACCCCTAGAAGAGAGTATTTCATTCTGCGCGACAACGGAATGCAAATTGGATGCGAAGAAGAGGGCATTGCTCCTGTGTGGATGAAGATATTGGGGTGTACAGCAATTGGGGTTCACCATGGGTGATCCAATGTAGCACAGTAGTGAGGCAGAAAATGATAAATTGGTGTCGAATCACCACGACAAAAATGGGAGACAGAACCAAGATGATGGATGATTGAACGTCGCTATGACCGGCCCTTCTTCTTGGGTTTTGTCTTATTTGCGCCCTTCTTGTCCAACTTCACTGTATCGCCTTTACGACTTCTAATCCCCTCTCTTGCCTTTGGCCCCTTTCCCATGTCACCTTCGAAAGTGCTTCCAGACTTGGATGGCCTGCCCAATGTCTTTCTCTTTTTCTTTGTTGGCTTGGAATTCCGACGCTCTGACACTCCAATTTTCTGCGGACGGAAAGCCTTCTTTGCCGAACGGATAGCGGCATTCAGAGCCTTGCTATCATTTGCCTCTTTGTCGTCTTCCGTTGTCATTCTTCTTCGTTTCGCTCTCCGTGACAAGCCTGACAGCTTATCCCGCTTGGGCTGGAAAAATAACGACAATTAAGAAGATGTATCAAGCGATGGTGGCTGAATACCCACTTTAGTTGTATCCACACCCTTTGGTGCAGTTTTCTTACCTCCAGTCTCATGTAGACGCTTGCTCAGCTCTTGAAATTTGAGAATAAATTATCCTGATAGGAGATGGATGAGGAATGCAAACCTTCCGCCTTCTGCTTTTCTTTCCCTGTTTGGAACCATGTACGTGCTGGACGCGAAAAAATTTCGGCTTCGTGTTCAATCATATTCTGGCCCTTTTTTAGCTCCATTTCCGCCTGTCGAAGCTATAGGCGGTGTCAGTCAAACATACGAAAGAGGGAGAACCGCGAAACCAGCGCACATGTCTCTCCTCCTTCTCCTCCTTAAGAATCTCTGCAATCTCCACTGTGAGACCTTCCAGCTTCTGCACCCATGTCTGGAGAACCTCGGAGGGAACGATGCGGTGCCGAACTTGGTCCTCGCCTGAACTATGCTTGATAGCCGCCTTGAGCATTTTACGATCGGCCTCTCCAACGAGGGATACAGAACTGTGGCGATAAATCAATCAATGTCTGCCTACGACAAAATTACACATGCTTACCGGCCCTTTTTGCCCGCACGGGCTGTTCGACCGACACGATGGAGGTATTGAGCCGGTTGAGACGGCATATCATAGTTGATGACAGTCTCGACTCCCTTGATATCCAAACCGCGAGATGCTAGGTCGGTTGCCATTAGGTAGTCAACTGTACCTTCCCGGAAGGCATGCAGAGCTTTCAGACGCTAAAAAGGTGTCAAGACCGAAGCGATACCTTATAAAAACAAAACCAGCCTGTTCCTGCGTCAAATCGCCATGAAGCTCCTCGCATTTCATCCCAACCAAACCAAAGACAATGCGCATTTGATGGGCCAGCCTTTTACTCCTCAGGAAAATGATGACTTTATTTTTGAAAGTCCGTTTGCAAAGGGAAACAAGCAGCGCCGAGCGTTCATTCTCTTTTCCTGCTTTTACGCGAACAAATTCTTGCACTAGCCCACGGGCGGTTGATCTCTTCGGGTCAACAAACAATCTGACTGGCCTATTCAACGACATTTTGACAAGTTCGTCGACGGAATCTGTCATTGTGGCAGAGAAGAGCATTGTTTGTCGGGATTTGGGGCATGACTTGATGATTTCTGAAAGCTCATCGGCGAAACCGTCGTCCAGCATTCGGTCGGCTTCGTCGAGTACAAGAACGTCGACCGCATCCAAGTCAAAAGAGGGAGAGTTGCGGATATGATCAATGAGACGACCTGGGGTTGCAATTACGATGTCTGGGCGTGTCCGCAAGTCCGCTTCCTGCGACTTCAAAGACAACCCACCTAGAATAAGGTTCAGAAAGAAGAGGACATCTATCAGAGAGCATACACACCAACGAGAAGTGATAAACGAATGTCGGTATGGGTCGCAAGCTTCGTGCCCACATCGTAACATTGTACACCGAGTTCCCTCGTGGGCACAAGGATGACACATCGTGTAGCGGCAGCCTTTTTACCCTTCTCGCGGTAGAGGAGACGCTCGAGCATAGGAATTATGAAAGCGGCAGTTTTTCCTGATCCCGTGACGGCATTTCCGACGACATCCTTCCCGAGCAGTGCTACGGGTATCGTTGCAGCTTGAATAGGTGTGGGTTTCGAGAAGCCAAGGGTTGTTAATGCCTTTAGGATTGGACGGGAGAGGTTCATTGTTAGGAAAGAATCATGGCTCGCCGCTGGACCTGATTCCGAGTCGAAGAAAGCCGCTTTTCGGTCTTTCTCTGCTTGGGTTTCCTCCTCCACCTCTTCGTCGCTGTCGTCGTCTTTGTCTTCAGCATCTTCGTTATCCTCTCCACTGCTCCCTTCTTCCTCTTCGCCTTCCTCACTGCCTTCATCTGATGTTGCCAGAGGGTCTTCCTCGTCCAGTTCGGAGCCCAATTCCTCCCCGTCTTTCGCGTCACTTTCGTCTTCTTCGCCTTCGCTTTCATCTTCAGACTCCTCTTCGCGTTTCCGCTTGGAGTTCAGTCGCCTCCGAGCAATAATTTCATCCACAGAGATGGGGTCCTGGAGACCAATTACTGATGAGATAACAACTGAAATTACTGGACATACTGGTCTGCTGCCTGTTTTCACGAGGTCTGCGACTCCAATAGTTTTGTTTGCAAAATCGACGTATGGATCTCCGCCAATGTCGAAGACAAAGTCTGGGTCGAGTTTGGCATCGTCTTGCGGTTCCTTCTTCGATTTCGAAGACGACGCAATTGGCACGTCCTCCACGTCGGAGTCTATGGTCATAATAAAGTCAGACATTGTTCCTGAATGGGTGGGTTGACGATGGGGTATGTGCTGAAAAGGCGAGCGGAATTTTCACAAAAGAAAAGTGCACGTGGCTTGACGACATTGTCCGCCCGGGCCGCGGATTGTTCTCACGTTTACACCAATCATGAGTGTCATCCGGCATCTGGAGAGTCAAAGCCCTACTCACTTGATATACCCGGCAGTCTCGCAGGGCTTGCCGCCCTATATTCTCTGTCTGTACCACTAGTCTTGTTCTCTTGGTTTCTTGGTTTCTACAGTCCTCCTTGTTCTCGTATCCTCAGCAATCATGGCTATTCTCGAAGGCAATACCGATCATGACCTTATGCAGCAGCTCTGGGGTATAATCACTGAGCTTGGGGAGCAGCTCAGTCAGAATCGTAGCATGTCTGTATCTCTCTATGGATTAACGAGTAAGATAAAGGTAAGCAGACGCAGCAATCCGTGTATACGCGTTGATGTCGACCATACGTTGCAGTCCCAGGCTATCAATTCGCAAACAGGTTTCGTGCTCCGGAGGTGCGTTGTAGGATAAATACTGTTCCAAAGTCTTACGCGGAATTGTCTTCAGATTCAATATGGATAAGACTAAGGGTATGGTCCCATTACGCATACAAGGTTTCGATGACTTACAGGTGCGCAGAGGAGTACGATGCCGAACTGGAGAACATGAACGCAGCCATGACACAAGAGAATCAAAATCTGCAACACGATAACAAGCAACTTAACGCCCTCATCAAGGAGTATGAACAGACGTTGGAAACCCTCATGAGTTGAGAAATATTCCTTTATCCCGTTGCCGTTCTAATGATTTCCTTCAAGGCTCGTTTAGAAATCGGGCTGTAGGTATATATCCTCATTTCACAGTGAAGAGGAGTCCTAACTTCCTTTCATAGAAAGACGTACAGGAACGCGAACTATCCCTAATACGAGAATACGAAGCCAAGCTATTAGCCCGAGAAGAAGAGAACGCAAATAAAGACCTCTGTGCCACGACAGCTATCTCCAACTCTCTTGTTCGCCTGTCACATCTATTGCGGCAAGTCTTACGGTCTCAAAACGGAGAAGACGCGGAATCGCATACAGCAGAGGGAGATGACGAGGAGGATCGCGAACCATGGACAGCGGCTGCCGCGTCGGACCACGCTCTGGAACGAGACATTGAATTAGCACGCCTCGAGAAAGAGAACGAGGAGCTACGGCGGTTGATGGGGCTGCTACCGCCACAGACGCGCAGGGATAGCGGATCTGACTTCCGGCCGTTGTTCGAAGCACCCCATCCCATGCGCCTACCGAGCATGCAGAAAGTCGGCTCCACAGGCGGCAGCCAGCCAAATTCACCGTACGAACCCCATAAGAGAATGTATCTGCGAACTGTGGTTAACGTCTAGTGTCGTTTTCTAGCTATTGAATGGACGACAGGTGATCGATTGCCTAGCTTTTTTTCCTGAATGCAGAATTGCTGATAGCCAGGACGTATCAAGCACACATTCTATAGTACTTATCTTTGATGGAACGCACGGACATCAGAATGGGCTTTAAGGTGTTCGGAGAGGGGCTGTGACGGCTGTTCATGGCAGCCGGTCCCATCGCTGGGCAGTTGGGTAAGAGGTGGTGGACATGATAATTTACCGAGCAGACTGTAGAATTTCCATCGGGGACGATGGGGGGTTCAGTGGCCTCTAAGAGCGCTTTTTCGTGGAAGCTTTTCGTCTGCCATTGGGTAACATGCCAAGTCCGGCTCAAAGGTGACATATGCTTCCGGGTGGATGTCCAGCATGCACAAAGGGTTTAGCCTTTGGTGATGTTTTGAAGTCTGCTTCTGATCCATGGTCTCTCGCCGAGCAAAACGCGCATTACGGAAGGACCGAAGGGTGGGCGCGTCAGCCCAGGCAAAATTTGAAGAGGAGTCGTTTGCGTCTTCCAATGATGTAGAGACCTTAGTAGCGGTGGTGCTGTGGGTAAGGCACGGACGGATGTAATGCTTTATGAGGAAAACTTGCAAATCAATTTTGAGCCAGGGCGAGTTTAATAAACATACATGAAAAAATGAGGCACACCAATGAGATGGACGGATGGTTTTCCTTATTCAAATTTGGCGCAGGGGCTTACGCATAATTTTCCCCTGACGCACTACGACAACACCCCGACGGTACTCATCCGGACCCATCATGTCGAACGGGGCCATAGTGAAGAAGGCTGGGAAGATGGATGGCGGCGAGGACGCGGTGGTGAGTGTTTGGTAGCTTATTGGTACCGCGACTACTCCGGTCGATCAGCTCAAGGCGCTGCAGTGCCCATACTTACACCCCCATCATGACCTTTTCGATTTCCATTCACCTTCGCTGACTTTTCCCATCTTTCAGCTTCTCACCCGTCTCCCAAAGTCGGCTTCTCCAACGGTCACTTCCTTTACAAGAACCACATCACCGCCCCTCATTTCACGTCGCCCTGGTGCTTTGCAGGACGAACACACCAACATTCTTCGAGGCATGAAACTGAGCAAGAACACTGACCTCTCACTGGACAGCAGGCCTCGCTCCAACTCCCGAGCGCTCGAGAAGGGCAAAGAACCTATTCGTGGAGACAGTATTGGCTCGGATGCCACCTCTGATTTCGGCAAGTACAGTATCTCTTCTTGTCCTCATCGCACCATAACCGGATTCATGAGCAGGCAGCGACCACTTCACCCCACGCTACAACAGCGGTCCTGGGCACACGTACGACAGAGTCCGACCTGCCACTACAGACGGCAACAACAGTGTCAACGCCAACGGACGGAATAAGTTCAGAGCTGGCCTCTTAGTGGCCGCATCTGATGCATTGGGCTTTAAATTTGGGCGACGACGACCGTCAATACGACAACATCCCATGCCAGTTATTCTTCCAGACGTTATCGAGATTAGTGCCCCACGCGCCGACGAGGAAGTCGAGGAGCGTAACCGCTTACGAGAAATAGCAGCACACGCTATTGGCTTAGGACCCTTCATGGTGTCACCAGGGTCCCACTCGCGCGACGATAGTGCGACGGACGAGGATGACGAAGACCAAACCCCCATCCTTGACTCCGCCGAGATGAGACCTTTAGGTTATATGCGCAACTCCGAGTCTGCACCCAACATTGCCGGAAGATCACCCCATGGCTCCAGTCTCTCTATTGCGATACCTCAAACACAACCACCGCCCATAGGCCGATATCGTTCAGGTTCTATACTAGCCCACAACCCATCCACCCCCACAGCTATTGCCCCTATACCCCCATTCCCATCAACAGTCGCCACTCTTACCTCCTTCCGCCAAACGGCAGGTACTTATCACAAGTACTACCCCCCTTCGTCCTTGCGAATTTTTGCCTTGTCCAAGAGCTGGAAAAGTAGATATCTAGTTCTATCGACACCAGCAACCTTGGTTACGCGAGGGCAAGGCCCTGCTGTCTCCTACCTGCATTTGTTCAAATCAGGAAACCCTGACGAACAAGAGCTTGAACGTCTCGAAATCAACGAAGATAGCGTTGTTTTCGTCTCCGAGGAAGAGGTTGGAGCTAAACGGGGTGTTATCAAGGTGGGAGGGATAGATGTTGGCGCTATGCGGAAGGAGTACACTCACGAAGAGGGCGGGCATATCATGTGGCTTTTGCAAATACCCGACCAGGCTGACGCTCAGCGGTGGATCACGAACATCAAGAACGCCATCCTTGGGCAGAGGTAGGGAGCTCAAGTTGTTCAGGCGGTCGCCCCTCTTACTGATAATCCTAACAGAACTGTCCGCGCTGGGTTGATTCCTGCTCATACCCTGGGGAACAACGAGCCCCGCGGAGATATGGATGTCATGCTTTCTATTCGCGCTCAAGGTCTCATCACTGCGCCCATTACTGGTCCTCGGTCACCTACGCAGGCTACGACTCCCATCAACGTCCCGGCGGTCGAAAAGAATCCCAATTACGCCTCATCCATATCTTCACGCTCTATACGCTCTCAAAAGACTATCCCAAAGTCGTCGTCACCAGTCGGCGCTGTGTCGGCGCTGAAAGGTCTCTTCGCCAATTCCACACGACCGCGGTCTGCATCGCGAGCAGCTTCCATCGAATCTGAACGACAACAGGAAAGAGCAGATGGCAACGAGGAGTCCTTCACTAGCATGGGTAGCAATCTTCTGAGCATGCTTCGATCAAATACGCCGGACACACAGTCCATCAATACTAGCACAACGACCACCACTCGGATGAACTTGCCGATCGCTGGTCCTGTAGGACCTATTGACCGTCGCATCGATCGAAAGATCCTGTCAGACAGACAACCCATTCAATGGGCCAGTACTGAGCCAGCGTCGCTGAGCAAAGATAGAGCCAATAGGGCATTGTCTCTTGGGGCACTTTCCTTGCAACCACCGCCGCGCAAGCGTTGGACGTCCGCATCAGCCCGGCCTCCGACGCCTCCACCCAGCCAGGATTCAACGACTGAGAACCAGCCTATCGGAACGGTAAAACGCAGCAGCTTATCAATGCCAAGGAGGTCGATTGACCGACCAGAAACGGAACCACCGTCAAGCCCGAATCTCTCTGGTTTTCGTTTTGGCACCCCAGAAGAGCCACGACCTCGTGCACCGTCCGTCCGGTCCGTTTCTACATACGCCTCTGGTGAAAACGGCGTTGGCTTTGAGAGGTCGAGCGTAAGCACGAAACGTAGTTCTGGCACGCGAAGTGCTCGCCGTTGGTCGCGGCAGGGCATCCTCCCAAGCCGTATGCCTACTGAGCCACCTCCTCCTGTTCCGTTAAGCCAGACTCTGCATCCATATGCTGCAGAGCGTGCACCTAGTCCTATTTCGTCGCACGGGAGTCAACAAAGTGTTGTCTCTGGCTTGCCTACGTTTTCCAAAAGGGCTTCTGGGTCATCGGCCATTAGCATTGGCTCTCTAAGTACGACGTATTCCCAAACTGGTTCTACTTCTCCCAACGTTGTGCCTATCACAATACGAACACCACCAAGTCACAGATCCTCTATGATGCCTCCACCTCGGCCTCCGCCTACATCTGCGCTCCCACCTGCCCCAGTTGATATCCAGCAAGAAGATGCCCAACAAGACGTCGTCAACTCCTTGGAAATGGCGCCAACCTCTTCTAAATCGTCATTCCGTAATTCTGTCACTAATCGCACCTTTAGACTGTCTATGATTGCTCCGAGCAAGCCACCTCCTTCTACAACGCTACCGCCTCGACCTGACGAACCTGAGTATCGCACCCACCGCCGTTCTTCGAGCGGCAGTGGGACGAATGGCCTGATCACTCACGCTTCCACGAAATTGGAGTCCATACCCGCATCACCAATACCCCCTGCTAAAACTATTAACCCATTCCCACCACCTATTGGACCTCTACCACCAACGCCAGCTAATAGCCCGTCGCCTACAACGTCTCAACAGACTACTCATCCTAAACGTACGACCTCATTCAAGCAACGACTCCGGATTCTCAGTGCACCTTCGTCTTCTGCAAGTCCCCCAACAGCCAAGCTGCAGTTCTCGCGCTCGATGACGGCCGGCTCGGTTACGACCTCTCCACCCGGTACACCCATCGCGGAAAAGATCACACCATTCCAAAACGACCCCAGCTTCCTGCAGATGCACACACCCATCCTCGCTCCGCTTCCTACCCCTAAAGCTCTTATAACAGAACCATCGGAAGAGATCGCTGAAGTCACTTCACTCTCCCCACCTCCACGCCGTGGCTCCAAACAATTGCTTGAATCAGACCTTCAGGCCTCCCATGCCCTGAATAGTCTCGTGCAGGCCGAGGCGAAGTCTGAACCAGCTGACGAGTCCAAACACCCAACGTCGTCTCGACCAGTTTCTCAGCAGAGTCAAGGCTCACAATTGCTCCTCGAGGGCGAACTTGAACGGTCAGAAGACATCAAACCCCCGCCGGATGAGTTCGCAGAGGAAAAGCTTCCTTCACCCGTCGAGGCTCAGCCTCGGCATGTATCACTCTCACGACCGGGATCTGTTATATCCTTGGGCATCATGAGCATGTAGCAGAGATCCCCCCCATTCCCGGTGGTGGCTATTTTTTTATGTGAACTCTATTATTCAACTTGTGTAGTGTATCAATCGTACTTCTGTTTCTCAAGGTGCATAGTTGACCGCAATCATCAGAGTTAAAGAATGGCATGGTGTAGTTTGGCGGGGATAATATACAGTAGTACAATATTAACGTAAAAGAGCAAGAGGATCAGGCGAAGCTGTTTTCTACGTCAGCGCTATCTTCGCCTTGTTCAAGGTTGGCAAACTAGAGAACGTGTTATCAGTTTGTGTTATTTGACCCTTTCACAAGCATGTACTCACTGTCAAAAAGGCAGCAGGTCGATGCTCCTCCGCCCAGAAAGGCAAAGGTGTGTCAAGATTCATGGAGTAGCTCAAGTTAGGAGCCCACAGCTGAGTGAGGCCGATACCATAATTCCACACTCGTCCTTCGGGAACCAGGGTCATGCCCAATATACGATCCGAGAGGAGGAGTTGCACGCGCTCCGACATGTTGGGGTTGAATCCCTAGAAATTTAATAATAATTAGTTAGGCACATCAAGTTCAAGACAGAATAACGCACCGGAGGATTTGAAGATGTGTCCTGGTTCTTCCTTCCCCATTCGAATCCAGGAACAGTAAGAGAATGAGCAGAAAGCGACACAG
This sequence comes from Cyclocybe aegerita, assembly GCA_902728275.1. NCBI lineage: Eukaryota > Fungi > Basidiomycota > Agaricomycetes > Agaricales > Hemipholiotaceae > Cyclocybe > Cyclocybe aegerita. Next base: position 109,794 of record CACVBS010000033.1, on the reverse strand, counting down.
AGCCAGGCGTGAAGGACGCAGTAAGACAAATTGAGGAGGAACCCCATTCCGGGTGATCTGCCATTAATTTGGCTTGTGCAGTAACATCGATAGGTGATAGGTGAGGGATTTCCAGGGCTTGTGTTTTGATCCAACCAAGGGGTTCAAGGTCTTTGAGAAGAACATCGTGCTTAGGAAGTTGAGCAGGAAGTTCTACACCATTGTTGCTGCCGCGCTGAGGAGCCCATGCAATGGCCTGGAGATCACAGGATGCACAATTAGTGAACAGTTTATAAGTATGGGAACATATAGTTTACCTTAATTTCTTTGACTTGTTTGTTATCCCCCGGCGAAACACCGTACAAGAACGCCGCTACTTGTGTTCGCAAGTCGGCAGCAGTGATGAACGCGCGCAAGACGTTCTTCGGCAATACATAAGTGAAGGAGGCAGCATCGTCCTTGACATCGTCGTTGGACACGTAGATGTGTTGCAATCGAAGCGGTAAGTGGGTCGCCGAGATTGCTCGAACGCGCCAGTCGGACTTGCTGCTGAACACTTGCTGCTCATAGTTGGTGGCTGTTTGGCAACGCTATTAATTTCCTTTGATAGAATAAAGGGGATAGAGGAACATACTGGTGACGGTCTGGATGGTGTCTCCATGGACGTTCGTCGTTTGACTTTGCACAACATAAGCAGACGATCAGGCAATCCTGGAATTGTACGTACGTTTGCACAGCCGTAATCTGACTTTGAGCTTCTGAGCTTTTCTCCAATTCGGCCATTTGTTGCCGTTGTACAGATGGTGCAGCAATTTCTTGACCTAGAATGATGTCTCGAACCTCGCTGACAGTGAGTGACGCGATGTTCACGCTGTTGCGTTTACCAAAGTCCTAGAAGGAAGAAAGATTAGGGAGGGGAAAGACACGGCGCAGAGAACGAACCGCAAGAATTAGCTCCTTCATAGCAACTTCGACCTTAATCCACTCCTCGTCCGTTAAGGTGGGCCAAACAAAATGAGGTTCTGTGATTGTCGATTTGTCGGGATGCAAGATAATCTTCGCCTTTTCGTTATTGACATGAAGACCACGCAGCAGTAAAATCAATCTGGAGAAAGCAGTGTAACTCGAGATCGACTTCAGCCAATCATCTATGAAAGAGATATCGTTAGTAGATGAAAAGCAAGCCAAATCGTCGAGATACCATAAAGACTGAAAAGAACCATTTGCGGTTGCGTTGCCCTCTGAGATGTCAATGTCAAATGGAGGGATGGTCAATGAGAGTATGATGTATGTACCAGAATGAGATCTCCGAATTTCTCCATCTTCATACAAGCTTGGAACGGTAATTGAAGCTCGCTTCCCTTGATGACAATATTGGGGAAATCAAGAAGATGGACCTCGAGCGGGTCTATGTCATTTTTTTGAGTTAGGGTTGAAGACGCCGGAGCCTCTGATTTGACTGCTTACCTAACATCCCTTTCCGAGTGACAATTACTTGTTTAGGCTGCTCTTCGACGGGAAGAGAACGAACAAGAGCAGCAACCTCTTCTGCGGTTTTCCACTTAGCCAGTTGACCAAGACGTTTCTGGCCAGCCCAGACGCTCGTATGGATGATCTTGAGGAACAGTTGTCCTGATCTGGGGTTGAAAATGAAGATGGCACCATCTGCGACGACCCGATGAATATCATGACAAGCTCAAGACGTGACAACACCCACTGATGGGCTTAGTCGTTAAGTTTCCTTCGAACGTTTTGTGGCTATTTTGGTGTCAGTGAGTGAGATAGTAATAGTTGATGAGGGAGCATACATGGTTACGCGGTAGACATTTGTGTCGTCGACGAACCCTGAAACAGGTTACTTATTGCGAAATGCATTTTCACAAACGACCTACAAATGATCTGGTTGGAGAAAAGTTCTGAATAATTCTGCGCATATAAAATATTAGCTAACGTGAAAGACGTCGTCTTTGACAGTTACCTGGCTGTTCAAGTAGGGTTCCGTTGGTTCAGAGGAATACAGTTGCAAGCCTTTCCGGATACGTTCCCGCAAAACGTGACAGGCTGGGTTAGCTTTCATGATCTTGGCCATAGCCTGTTGGATGAGCGGTTTCAATCCAGGGAACCAGTTGCCGTAGGCCGACCATAGATTGTAAGCAAGATCCATGCCGATCATGACGCCAGTTGGTGAAGGGTAGATACTCATCGAATCTGAGACGTAATCCAGGAACTTCGCGCGAGTGTAGCGCTCGATGTCATGAGTATCGAAATCTCCCCATCTCAGTTGAACATCGATCCAGAACTTGTTGCTAGTCGTTCCATCAAGGACATCTTTGACCTATTATACAATTAGAATTGGTTTTAGGAAGGGGGGCTGGCACTTACATCCGTCACGAGTGATGGCCGCGCTATATTCCACTTAGGGCACGTTAGCAGTCGGATGCCGATGGCAAGGGAAGCTCCATACCTTGTATGCAGAGAAAAGAAGAATGTCTGCACAAGAAGAGTTCATCTTGTAACTCTTACGAGGATGAATTGTCTCTTTCTGGACAGTCTCTATTTGCAGTGGTTCTAATTCTTGATCGAACACTTGACACTATAAAGCAATCAGTCGGCTTCCTAGAAATTCATTTCTTTCAACTTACCAGATCCATCACAACACTTTCATGAACTAGTCAAATGTCAGAGATGGTCCCCGAAATCTCCCAGAATTACACACTTTTCTGCCATAAATGGGCCCGGAAGATTTGGATCAAACTAATCTTGAGAGTCGGGATTTTGCCATGCCTGCGAGTAAACATTCAGCAAGACGTTGAAACATGTTAGAGGGTCAACTTCACATGAAGATGCCGGTCAAGTCAAGCTGGACTTGGAAACCAACGTAAACATTGGCACGGTTGATGGTAGGGCTCCACCACAAAGTGAAACGACGATTGGGAATTTGGTTCAGACCGGAGCGTTGAGCATTGGTAAGTTTCTTGTAGCGCATAGATTCTTCGAAACCGGACGCCTTCTCCCAGAAGAGACCTACATCAACGGTGAGTGGTATATAAGGACGTGGAATGCCAACTTACCCTCCCATGTTGGGAAATATGTGCCCTTGAATAGAGTATGCTCCAGAATACCCTCTACACCGCCAAGAGCGGCAATCACATCGACACGATAATTGTTCAATTGCCACAATTTACCGTCGTGGCGTTGCGATGTCCACCAGAAGGGATTGCTTGGGTGCAAGTTGAGCAGCGGTTCTTCACAGAACTTCGAGACTTACTGCTTCAACAATTGATATTGTTTCCAATCGGTCCGCACACGCCAACCACGGTCATAGGCGAGACTAGAGATTTCCGAATGAGACGTTGAGGAGAATGGGCGAGGAACTGGTCAGCTCACGTATGGCGATCCTTCTGGAACAAGGTGTTAATGCGTGGTATACCACGATCCCAACTATCTTCAAGATCTTCGAGAGTCAGGCGCCTGTTTTGGGCATTGGCTTCTTTACGTTTCATCGAGTACTCGGACCAGACACGGGCCGAATCCAAGAATTCTGCCTCCCAAGGCTGGAGATAACGATACAGGTTGGGAATCAGCTGGTCCTCCTCATGCGTCATTCCAGCACGGAAATGCGTAACTGATGGAGTCTATTAGACTAGTCAGCATATAAGACAGAATGAACTAACCAGCCACGTCGGTTTGCTTCGACCATCTGAGGTCGCTCTGGGGGATGAGAACATGACCCATGGATAACATACCAAGACCACCCAATTCCTGTTATGATATTATGAAATTGCAACGAAGCTTATGAAATGCGAAACTAACCTTAGGAGTATAGAAGACGACAGGTGGGAAACGTGAAGGCATCTTACTGTTCAACCCAATCTTGACACGTGTTTGGATTTTGTTTTCCGCCTTGACCAGGGAATCCAGCAGCTCGTTGGTGTGAATGACAGCCTCACGATAATAGGTCATCAGCCCAATAAGTGCAGTGTTCCATTTATTGACAATCTTCGAGAAGGTTGTGGACCCAGAACTCATCAGGACTTGTCGGATGCGATTGTTGAACTGCTGGACGCCTACGGTATCACATCAGTCGCTTCAAGCTTAGCGTGCTAGGAGAATGCGCATACCTTCGTCAGAAACCCGCAAGAACGCTTGCGCAGTCCTCTCTTTGGTTTGTTCGTTCGTCAGGTTCCAAACGGCATCTTTGAGCGAGAACTGCTCCCCAGACATCGTCCGAATTTTTGGCAGGATGCGGACCTCGAAGCCACACATGGAGAACAACAATTGAGGATTGTTCTGAGAGTAAACACTGACGAAAGTATCCTCCCATTCAATTGTTGTCAGCGATCGTGGAAGACGTTGCTTGATATTCCAGAAAACCGCTCTTCCCAAGTTGACGTCGTGTTTGATGAGGCGCATACGGCAATCGCGAGGCCAGCAGCGTTTGTTGTTGTATCCAATAACATTGTTATTCGTTGGATCAGGATTGGCGGAAAGATATCGCTGAATGAGGTCACGAGCTTCATCGGCGGTGAAGCGGAACAAGATATGTAGACGATCAACGTAGCGGGAGTACAGCCGGATCGGGTGACGAGTTTCCGTTGCTGAATCCCGATACTGGAGGAAGTTGTTGGGCATCTGAGGAGGACCGGCCATTTCGCTAGCACGTTGCAGGCCGAGGATCAACAGATCAAGAACTAGTCCATAATACTGGAAGACGAAGGCAGAGAATTGTAAGCCACGGATGAGACCGAAAGCGTTCGTATGTGCCATATCTGAAGTATAATCAAGATTAGCACAATACAGTTATCAATCGAACGCTGGCTTCGTTACCCTTGTACGTGAGAGCTACAAAAAAAAAAGTTAGCTAGGTTGCAGTTTGTGAAAAAGGAGACCCACTCGTGTTGTTTTTGGCAGTGATATAATCGGCCAAATTGTGGTCCAGGATAAGCCGCAAGAGTCGATTTAGCAGGGTCAGATCAATCTTCTCGTACACCTTCGAAAGAACAGTCTCCATGAGAACGTTGCACTCCCCTTCGCTGGTCTCCCAAATATCCGTTAAATTGTTGACACCTTGGCACCACTATGGGATGTGTTACTTGACATCAACACAAGAGCACTTTACCAGCTCACTTTGTATACGAGCAGTGGCGGTGGCTCGGTGTCCGCAGGCTTTATCCAGGCAGGGAACAGACCACGTTTATCCGCCCTGAAACGTTTGCTTTGTGAAAAAATGTTGATAAGGGGAGTAATTCAACTTACTCGAAGAACAGGAATTGATCCAGATACTAGGCAATTTATGAGCCAGAGCAGAATGAGACAAGAGCACAACTCACGGCGTCTGTTATCTTCTCCACCGGTTCAATATCGTAGCAAGGGATAAGTTTGTCGTAGGTGTCGAAGAATTCGATACCAGCCTCTTTGAAGGCCCGCTGAGTCAGCAAAAGACGCTTGATGCGAGAAAGACCTAAACAACATGAATGACGTCACAGTCGTGAGAATAATGTTCCACCTACATTCGTGAGGGTTGTCATACGCTTGCTCAATGAGGGCAAGCTCTTCCCGTTGCGACTGATTCAAGCGACCTGAATAAATGCCCTGAGTATCCGCCTTCGAAATGAACAAGCGTCATTAACATACCTTTCACCGAATACGCTTCTTTGAGTTTCTCCAGCGCAAGGACGAGAAGCTTGGTGTCATGCTTATACGACAGCGGGCTAACAACAAATTAGCATCATGCTTTGCTTCACAACTGCAAAGGTATTAACGCACGGGAAGGGGATAGGAGCAAACTTCCGGCTTTCTAACCAATGCACGGTGGCAGTGTAGATGGCGACGGCCTCCTCTGCACTGATATAGGGACCATCCTTCAAATAACCGTGTTGCCTTTCTTGCTCTGCCTTCAAGTAGAGACCTGGGGGACACATGGTCAACGCTCGCTAGCGTGATATTGTTAGATGAGACACGCACGAGTAAGACGGCCGAGATTCTTCTTCACCACCGCTTTATCGACTGTGGCGCCGCGACGAATACGCTCGCGATTGTAATGAGCGACGCTGCGAAAAGATAGTCCGTTCAGGACAGTAATAGGTGCGCTGCTCAACTGCAACTTACGAGCACCACCAGTCGGCTTTGCTTTTGATGTAACGAAGAATGATATTCTCAATGGCCGTAGGCATTCCAGGGACCTTCCAAGGAACTGCGAACCATGAGGAGGTATTCACGGAAGAGGGAAGACAAAACACACTATTGGCTTTCCAACAACGCCAAGCCTCTGACAGATGCTGCAGGATAGTCTTCGACTTGTTCTGTTTGATAGACTCTGGCATCATGTCGAGAATATCGTGCATGACAGCAGCACGTAACTCGAGGTCGTAGTGGGATTCAACACGCTGCTTCGTCACAGTTTTAGCGATGCCTTTGCTATTACGACCTTCGAATTGTCGAGCAAGCAGATTACCCAGCCTGATTCACGTTGTCAGATTTTTTGCACAGAGATACAAATAGAATACCAACCATCGTTCAAGGAGAGGAACAATGCCACGCATGAAGAAGAGCCACACACGCCAACCTGGAGCCCAGAAACCACACCCAGGACCCTTTCCGACAGGGCCTGTGTTGAAGCGATAGTAGATCAGATGCTTCAAGTCCTTGGTCATGCGTACTTGCCTCATTAGCTAATGATTCGAAAGGAGGATAAACAAATAGAACAGGCGAGCGAACGTTACGAACTGACCTTATACTTATAACGGTACATCCCCGTCAAAGCACCAATGTGAGCGAATATATATTGGAGGGCATCAGCGAGTTGAAATGCATCAACGTTTCCGAGGCGGAACTGCACATGCGCATCGACGACAAGCTTTGTAAGGCGAAGGATTTCACGACACAGGTGGAAGGCATTTCCGAAGCGCGACTTCTTCCGCTCCTTGGTAGTCAGAGTCCTGAGCATGCATGAGAAAAAATTGAATGAAATCTGGGTGACCAAAACTCACTTGACGGGCTTCAAGTTCATGTTGTAGTCCAGATGAAGATAGTTCAAGTTCTAAAGCAAGGGCTTGAGTACCAGTCGAGGATTGGAACTAAACACGCACCTTGCGATGAATCAAGAGGTTGAGCATGTTGTAACCCTGTCTGCAAACCTGCAAACCAGCCTCCACCCAGTCCAGTTTGGTGGTTTGGAAAAACTTCGTCGCCTTCAGCTGTCTGAAGAGATTCTTCTTCGACATAGCCTTCTCCGGCCTAGTATGGAGCTCGTTAAGGACGTAACACTTCAATAGCTTCTGATAAGACACGCGGACTTTGACTGGTTGTCCAGGAGGGCAGTGCTCAAGATACCAATTTTTGACAAGAGGAATATCTTGTGCTCTTCTCATTCTACCCGAACGTCTGCCGTACGGCTCCGGCGCCCACCAAAGTGCGATACCATCTGCTGTAAGGTCCTTCTCAAGGTCCTTATCCTCTAGGAAAGGCCTGATAGAGGGTGGCAACGCGAAGTCGTCATCGTCCGCACCATTAGGGCCGAAAATGGTGTCTTCGTGAGGAATGAGAGGTGCATTCTTTGGAACGTGGCCACGCAAGGAGATGGGGTTGATGAGAGGGTCGAAGTAGAATGCTGGCAAGTCAGGGTCGTCGGTGCGGATGTATACATTCTTCGGGAAATGGTATGGCGAAATGCGAACGGATCGAGGCAAGGAATTGTATAAATGCGGGAAGGCCACTTTGTATTCGGTTCTGATCTGTTGCCGGATGATCACCTTATTGATATCGTTAAACTCATTCCAGTCCTCGTCGAAGGTCTCCATGTCACGATAGAGCGGCTCGAACTTGGGCCCTCCAGGTATAGCCATATTCAGGGCCTTAGCAGTGAAAAATGCGTTCTTGTCGAAGAGGTAGCTTGAATTGTTATCAGCTTGGTCTGACAGTAATGTGCGACCAAGACGATATAGACTGGCCATGACTGGCAACGACAGCGACCAATACTTGTAGGACGGGCCGTTGACGGCGGGCGTGTCAATGAGGGGTTTCGGGTCGTAAAACCAGTCGATGATGGCTGAGTCCTCCTCTGGATCAAGGTCTAGCTGAATAGCTTCCAGAGGGTCCACATCCAAGACGTTGTCTCCGTAGTCGAGGGGAGGCTCTTCATCGTCGAAAGGCGGGAAGCGCATACGCTTGAAATGTCTGCGGTCCCTTTTCTCCCGTCGCATGGCTAGCCACATCGTACTCCACTGAGCATGATAGATAGGCTCAACGACACGAGGAATTTCGTTGACGAAGGTGATAGCGCCCGTAATGTGGTACAAAACCGGTACCTCGCGAACTTGCTCCCAAGGGTACGGGATATTTTCCAGCAATTTCATCACTGCATGAGGAACGTATTTTAACGCTCCAAGGTGAACACGTTTGTCGTTTCGGAACTTCCTGTTGCTCATATCTCCGTGGTCCTTGATAATTTTGCGTACGTGCTCGGGCGGGAGGTCCTACGAAGGCTAGAGTTTTTACGCGTCAACTAGTTAGTTAGCACAACGTACCTGTTTGCCCATATCTACATATCCTCCCTTTCTCTTTTCGCCATATCGTTTTCGTTGCATTTGCACCCATTTCTGCGACTTCTGGGCAATGACTGTTAACACATTTGTTAGAAACTTTTCTTGTTTGCAGGCAGGCAACGCATCATACCTTCCGAAGGAAGTCTAGAGCTAGAAGCCTCGTTTAGAGGGGCGGCCATGCCTGGCGGAGGGGGGGGCCTGAATCCAGGAGGTGGTGGTGGTGGAAAACTCATCCTTGCAGCCGTTGAGGTGGTCAGGTAAGGAAAGAGTTGTGACGATGATGTAAGCAAGATGTTGGATTGATAGATGTTTGTGCACGGACCCTGACTAACAGTCTGAAAACGGCCTCACTCTCGAAGATCGTTCGCACAAATTGGGAAGAAATTTACAAGGCTTTCTCTGAAATTACGCCGGCTGTTTCTGTTTCTTTTTGTTGTTGTTGTACCGCTTTCAGATGGGATCGTTAAGGATGATAGCGCTTTCGAACTGTGGTCTTATTGGGTTTCTATTTGCACGTTGGCTATCTATTCATGTAGTGGGGAAAGGGCCTCTGTTTCCTGATAATTCTGCTCCAAGTCTGTAGCCCATCACCTGGCCTTTCTTCAATAAACCAACACCAGACAAGTACAAACGCCATACCTTGTCCCAGTCCAACTTCTGCCTTGTAAGCGGTAAAGCGCGCCTCAATCCCTTGAAGGTCTTCTCTCCCATCTCTTGGTAGGTCTCGTTTAAAGATACCTGATATTTTCCTTCCTCGTCTTCGATCAACGCGAAGATCTTGGAGGATGCAGTGTTTGCGACAGACGATGCAATTGCTGGGGGGATATTGAAAGAAACGGCGTGATTTGCATTTAATTGAACCTATCCACACTCCTTCAATCCCGTGCTCGAAAAGAGAGAGGACAGAAGTCACATTTCCTTGCTCATAATAATGGACGTTGATGAGAATCTTTCCGACAACTTCATTTGCAGTCAAATCGACCACATATTCTGAACGCCATCTTCCGGACCTGGAAATTGGGCGAATCAGTGAATAAGAAAGGAGCATTCCAAGAAACGAACCAATAATTCGTTGGATTATATTTGTTCGCCACAACTTGGATAACATAACGGTTGGCTCCTTCTTTTGAAGAGAAGACAGCCGCGACACCATCTATGAAATGAGCCTTGAGATAATTCAAGGCCGCAGTCTCTAGTGCAGCACTGTTCAAACGAGAGTTTCAGCAGGCGTTGACGAGGGACTGGTGAATAGATACCGGAAGGATTCTTGTTCGGCATCCGCCTCGAAGGGTTGTGGGTCTGAGGCTTCCTGGAAGACAAGAGAATGAGCGAGTGCTTTAGCAGAATTGCATGAGCACTCACAAGGCTGAGATGGTCGAATACAAAAGATATCTTCGACCTCGGATCCAAGAACCGCTCTTCTTCCCCTGATGAAGACCCCACTCGAGCAGCTTCACTGATGATGGACTGGATATCAGCGTGTCAATGAACGCGCACGCATTCCTAAGCACAACATACTTGATGATTCGTCTCCGGAACATCCACAACGGTGAATTGTTCTATATTGTATCTCCTGAGAACGGGTTGGATGCCTTCCTGGAGGAGATCGTCGTCGGAGATAATGTTGCGAATATCTGTGTCGGTGTGGGTAAACCAATGGAGGAACCATTAGGAGCGTCCGAACCGTTTAGTACATCGTTGATCTCGCCAGGAGGGGACTGAAGGAGGAAGTTAGACGCTGCTTTAATCCGTTCCGTCGCATCCATTGCTGAGTGTTCAGAGTAGCGTTACGTTCGACGTTCGACCTTCTCAATTCAAGATCTCGGGCTTTGCCGGTGACACAATCAATAAAGAGCCTCAGTCCCCGGTCTGCATTTTTCGTCTTAACCAGCACCGACGCGAAGCGCTACGTAAACTAACATTGGTATTGAGGGCGGTCACGAAGCTGAGATAAATGTTCGTGTTTTATGCTGTATACTTTTACATATGGCTTATTTATGTCGCAAGGTCTAACTTACAGCTTCGAGGTGAATTGGGACTCCGTAACACCTGCACCCATGGCAGACGTCGACGAAACACCACCAGTGACAGTCTTGATAAGATTGTCAGCATAGTCAGCACCGCTCCACTTTTGATGGGTGAGCACGTCGCAGCCGATCTCGCGCTCCCTGCGTTGCACGATCTCGACGTAAGCCTTCATGCCAGTCTTGGCGAAGTTCTGAGCGAAAAGGTCGGAGATGTACGCGTTCGAGTGGAGACCACCGAGCTGCAAAAACGAAACTTAGTCAAATATACCAGGTAGCTGAGCCTTAGGACATACCGTGATGAACTGCCAGACGAAGCCGAGTTTGCCCAACTCCCAGACGTAGGCCTCCATGTCCTTCTCTGTCAGACCGGCAGCCTCCCAGTTGAACGAAGGGCTCAGGTTGTACGCTAACCAGTGTCCTGGGCGAGCGGCGTGCAGACCGAGGGCGAATTCGCGAGCCTGGGCCAGGATGGGCTTCTTTGTCTCCATCCACAGCAGATCGGCATAGGGAGCAAAGGCGATGGCGCGGTGAACGGCGCATTGCGTTCCGCCCTGGTATCGGTAGTAGCCCTCGCGAGTTCTTGGGGCATCCCAGTCCCAGAACGGGACGCTCTTCAAGCCGAACTCTTTCTGAGCAATAGCCACAGCATCGGGGTAGGACACGTTGGATACGCGGGCGACGAACTTGTCTAGTGCCACCCTATTGGCACCTTGCTTGCTGAGAGCGTTAGCAAGAGTCGTAGAGAAAAGCTGCAGGTCAGCAGCCGCAGCCCATTGGTCCTCAATCGCTTGGAGTTGGTCGCCGTTCTTGCCAGCGGCCTCCGCCTCAACCATGACGGTGTTCAGCGGTCGAAGAGAGGGGTTGGTCGATCCGAGGATGAAGGGGTGGTCGCGGGAGTCGATGTTGGAAGTAATGAGGGTGGCAGCCTCCGAATCAGTTCGGGCAATAGCCAAGTTCTCGACACCCATGATGTCGTATTGCAGACGGATAGCGACGAGGCGGTTGATATGCTCCTGGATGGGCACCAAAACCTTGCCAGCCATATGGCCGCACTTCTTGGTCCCTGGGGCTTGATCTTCTACGTGAATACCAGCAGCACCCTTCTCCACAAACATCTTCGTGAGCTTCATGACGGCGGTCAAACCACCATGACCGGTATCAGCATCCGCAACGATTGGTCGGAGGTAGTCCACATAGGGAGTTTTTGTGAGTTCCGTTTCGGACAATCTAGAGCGAGCCTCGCGCTGCTTCCTGTCGTGGAAGAGTTGAGCCATGAACAAATGCTCAACCTTATTGGGCACAGTGTTCGAAGGGTAATCTTTTGCGTAGGCCGATTAGGAGAACTCTCTAGGACAGAAGATATGACATACCGGCGAGATCCGGACCGGGCTCGTTGGTGCTGGAGGCCGTGCTCGACGATTGCCATCCCGAAACATACACAGTCTCGAGATATTTGGCCATTTGAGTCACTTGAACCGGGTCGAGACTATAGTGGGGCTGGCTCGGCATACGACATCGTAGAGAAATTCGAAGGACTTACGCTCCATAGGTGTGCGATGGCGTACCCCGCTTGGCGTGTTCATTCAGCAATGACCAAAGCTTCTTGCCTTGCACATTGGAAGGGTACTGTATTGGCAGAGTGCCACGCTTTGCGACAACCTCTGCGGCGGTGTACGGGCGCACGACTCGCGCGAATCGGGGGCTCTGTAGAGATAACGGTTAAGAAGTGAAGAGAGATGAGTGTCACACGAGTACCTTCCACCACTGCTCGACTTGAGCGACTTCCTCTGCGAAGCGGGCTTTCTCGCTGGCCATTGTGATTAGTTAGAGTCAAGGGGTTGTAAATGTAAAGAGATGGAGGCAGTTGGTATATAAGAGTGGATCGCCCCTTTTGCTTGGATGTCGGCGAAGAAGGGCGGAACATGTGATTCCGTTCCACCGATCGGCACAAAGCCGTGCGGAGAGTTCATGTTAAACCCGTCGGAACCCGTCGGCACCCCATACCACCTCCGCTGCTCCTGTACTTAAGCCCGACGTTGAGGAGCGTTGAGGGTCATTGACTCCCCCAGAATACGCACCCCCGTTTGCTGTCAAAGGTGCGCATTATCTCCATAGAAAGAGCGGCTTTATGACCTTTCTCGTCCTAGCGATCCTGAATGAACAGCGTGAGGCGGGTAAATGCGGTTTTCAGCGGGTTCCTCACTCGGAGGCGCCAAGAATCGCTTGCCATCATAGGTCTAGATCCTCATTATGTAAGCCACCAATCGGCCGAAGAGAGAACTTGAATTCATGCTCTATTTTTACTGGTCTTCTGCATGCGGTTCAATAAACATGCTGGATCGCGCAGAGGTCGATACTTGATTTCATGCGCAATGTGTCCGAGTACAGATTTATCTTCTATCTCCGTCATAAACCAACCAGGCGAGTCCATATCTGATGAAGAACGCCAAACCACTTCCTGCCAACTAACCAAGAGATCAGTACTCCGTTTTGAGAGTGTTGAGCCGGGATCAGCCTACTTGTGAGCATATCAAGACCTGGTTAAGTTTCTTCTCGTTCATCGGGCCGAAACGTAAGAGGAAGACATTGAGTATTGTGAGATTCGTCGCTTCAGAGATGAGCCCGGTGTTTGGATGTTCCGTTACTTGAGTCAATCCCAATGTAGATAACAGCCGAAGCACCAAAATTGACAGCTTCGACGGAGACGTCTTGAACTCGGCTTTGGAAGGGTGCAACAGATTGGTGTTGCTGTCAAAGCTATTTCACAGTAAGTGAAAAAAGAAACAACCCAAGAAATCGGATAACTCGCCGAGGAACCCTGTGCCGAGGACAGGGAACCAATCCGAATAATTGCGGACAAGATAAAACAAAGTTGAATATTTGCGGAATAAAGAACAGCAGGAGCGTTTTCGAGAAGTGTGCCTGAATGCCGACGACTGCGAAAGCCATGCCGGTGAGATAACATAAAGTATCGCCAGGAAATGCTCGTGCAGGATACCTGAAAACACTGAGTACAGCGAATCAGAGAGTAGGGGGTGACTGGACATACCAGTTGTGGTACAGAAATCCTAGGCAAACCGCAACTAAGGGTAACATGAAGTACAGACTGAAGAGATGGCGTTCAACCAGTTGACGGCTTCCGTAGGCCATGCCTGCATTCCATACACCGCCAAATTCAAGCTCAGTTTTATTGCCCAATAGATGGAGAGGCAGTCGGAAGTCGATTGGCCACGGTAGATATAGCAGGTCGTTTACAATGATTGATCCGGCAATAACGAGTGCTTGACTCACTTCTGAGCCATTGATTCCTGCAAGGATGTTGATACTATTGGTGGAAAACGTCGAAAGCATAGCCATGTAGACATAGTACAGTGGCCCTATTGTACCTGTTAGAAGACATGGATAGCATGGTTCTTGGCGCACGCACCAAGATTGATTAACTCCGCAAGGAGAACCCGGAAAGGGAGAGGAACAACAACGTTCGTGTTGCCGTGCTCAGCGTAGTAAACCATTAATAGAGGGATAGACGCAATTATTGGTATGGGAAGCTTGTGACGCCAACGGATGTCGAAAACATCGTCTAGAAAGCCCAACATTGTTGCAATTAGGAGTGATAAGAGAGACGATAAATATACAGCAAGCTAGACAGAAAAGGTTTAGCGACTCCCAAAAGCATACCAAAGAAACTTACCTGATAATGAGGAAACTCGACAACCGTAATTCCTTCTTGTGCCTTCTTTGCAAGCGCCTGATCTCTTATGGGTGTCGAGAATGCAAACGGGATAAACAAAATGAGAGCGAGGATATAGATCGAAGCGCAAACAAGGCCCATGCTTTCTGGTCTGTTAGGCAAGCCATTGAGTATTTGATCTAGAAAAAAAAGAAACTAACAGCGTACATGTCGAGGTCATCCTTGTATACTTTGAGAAGGTCATGTCCTTTGAGGTTCGCTTTGATAAAAGTTGGACCCAAAGCTGGAACGAGATAGATGGAAGCTAAAAAAGCAAAAATGGAGAGGCCGACAGACGAATATAGTGCAGGGATCGCAGGGATTGGTTCCAGCAGTGGTCGCACAATAAACCAAGTCGCGATAGGTACCAAACCGACGAGGAGCACAGAAGGCAATGGGCGAGGTTCTATGAGTCCCATTTTCGGAGCCGTTCAAACGAGGATAGCAGAACTTCTGTATAAGTCGCGGTTTCAACCAGCCATCGAGCCGTGCGCCCAGAGTTCTGCCCTCTGCTACACCACGGTGAAGCGTTGACGAATGTAAGGCGAAGGTAGAGATGTAAGCGTGGCAATGACGTGTTGATTGGCCAGTGTAGTATCCCCGGGCCGGCCACCCGGACAGGTGTTCAACGGATCAAACGCAACTTTCAACAATCCATGACATCTACCTCAGAGCCAACCACTTCACAAGCTCCCGAGCATCTGAATAGCACTGGATGCGTCATAAAATCGACCCCAGATAAAGGAAGAGGTGTATATGGTCAGCATTTTTTTCATCATTCAAAAGGTTATCAACACGGATCTCATCGTCAGCGGGCCGCTTAATACCTAGAAGCACAGTCGTAGAAATCAGCCCAATATTGCTTTTCAGTAAGGAGGAATACGAGAATCATGGTTAGTTTGATATGTACTTACGTGTGTTCTCTTCGGCGATTCAACTGTCTCGTCAGGAAAGCATACCGTGCTTGATCACTATACTTTTGTCTGGACGGATGGACGGATGGCACTGGCCTTAGGACTTGGTCCGTTGTTTCGACCTAATTTTGTTGAACAGATTCCTCACGCTTGGACAGGCTCGCTTTTCAATCATTCGAGTTCTCCAAACGTCTCTTACTCTCTCGACACCAAAACTGATTCGATCCACTATACCACCGTCCGAGATGTGGAAGCAGGCGAAGAGCTCTGCATTTTCTATGGACACAAGCTGTGGTTCTCTCCAGCCGATAGCAACTACACCCAGATAGAGGGACCAGAAGTTGAAGATGGCTGGGGTGGACTGGTAGCTGTCGAGCACGATGTCCAGATAACCAACCCCTACGAAGAAGGCGATCAGGCAGAGATTATACCGGAAAACGAACTACCCTTCGTGCGCCTTAAGCCACCACCAGATGAGGAGGACCCTGAGTCAATAAGAACAAGTGTGTACGATGTTTCTAGTTCAATTTATGTGTCTAAACCCCTGTTCTACAGTTCAGGCATGGGTTGTGGACGTTCCAGATCCACGGCATATAACGACTCTTCTGAAGTATGTCTCCGCTTTCTTCATCTTTCTGTTGGGCCTTTAATTTCTTCTCCAAGGTGGTTAAAGCAAGTTGGACTCGATGGCCCCGAACTCGGTCATCTCAAACGAATTAGAAAGGCGAGAGATACCACGAGCCTTCTATTGGGCACCACCCCGGAGCTTCCTCCCCTTCCTGCTAATCTCGACCTGCCTGCTCCATACAAGCTCCCGGTTCCAGCTTCCTCTGCTCTCACTATGCCTTCTCTCGACCTTAAATCGGCCCTTTGGCCCACCATGTATACTCCGAAGAGAAAAGATGAACCAGAACCATGGACAAGAGGCAAATTGAGATGGGCATGGGATGTCATGAAAAGGACGGTCGATGCAGCTATTACGGCGCAGAGGGAGTCCGACGAGGTCCGTACTCACGGTTGAGGCTCTACTGTTGGCCCGTTGAGCTTTCTAATCCCTGTTCATCCATAGTTCCCTATTGCTGCACATATCCCTGCACCGCACGAACCATCAGGCGCCAAAGGTATATCTTTTGTCTCTTGCGATACTCGCAAGACTACCAAGCACCCGCTTCGACACGCAGCCATTAACGTAGTCCGCCAATTAGCTGACTACCGTGCCTCTCAAGGTACAGGCTCGGCGCTGCCACCTTTTGGAGCTTCTCAGGAGGCTCCTCTTGAAGCAGGAGAGGTTCGAAATGGCTCCAACTATCTGCTGACGGATCGCCACCTGTTTATCACTCATGAACCATGCGTTATGTGCAGCATGGCACTTCTCCATTCAAGGGTGAAGGAGGTCGTGTATTTGTATCGCATGCCTCAGACCGGAGGGTGTGGCGGATGTACATGCTTGCCGACACTGAAAGGTGTAAATCACCGCTTCGCAATCCTACAATGGAAGGCAGATGCGAAGTACGGAATTTTCTCGTTAAGCCCTTTAGATCTGAATTCCACGGTAGATGCATGACGATGTAGTACTTATAAATGAAGAAAGACGATTTTGGTAGTGCAAAAGTCAAATACAGCGCTACTTAGAGATGGCTAAGCGAAGGAAGCAAGAGGCAATCTACAGGCGGGGGACGTTGTGGGTGCTGGGAGGTTGCCATTGCTTAGCTCCGACATATTCCAGCAATGCCTCGTCCGACATATTCCGGAAAAGGGTGTTCTCGTCGACGTTCTGCAGGGTTACAAAAATGAGTGAAATGACCAAAAGAAACGAGTCATTGGGTGCTTACGTCCTTTTGGGCAGCGCGGATAACAGCAAGAGCGATTTTGGCACTGATGTCGCGAATGCGGGTGAGACGGGGGTAAATCAAGTCTGCCGACTGCTCGTCCTCCGTAAGAGCGCTGGCGAGAGCGATAGATGCTTGTTCGACCATGGAGTCCGTTACGTGCCTTGCCTTCGAGAGGATCGTGCCCAGGCCGATTCCAGGGAAGATGTACATGTTGTTTCCTTGACCAGGCTCATACACCCTGCCTTCAAACTCTACGGGCTTGTACGGGCTTCCAGACGCGAAGATGACAGAACCATTGGTCCTATCGAGCGGTTGTATTAATTGCTCTAAACAGCGACATAGAAGAGTGCCTACCAATGAATGGCATCTGAATAGTCAAGTTCGCACAAGGAGATAGGGTTCGACAAGGGAAAGATGATTGGCCTTGTGTTGAGAGATCCCATGAGGCGTACAACATCCTCCGAAAATGCGTTCTTTTCGTCGCATATTAGTCGTGCAGTATATTCCCGAAGTATAGAGACATACCCTAATTGTGCTCAGACCCAAGAGCGCCGTGGGTTTCACGTACTTCACGATGTCAATGAGAGATGTCAGTGGCGGTCCTTGGTAGTCCGTTCGAGCGAAGTCTAGAAGGCAATATCAGCCTCCTTAAGGAATGAGATGGGGCAACAATGGCCAACATTTCTTGTGCTCTTGTAGACCCTTCCTATCAGCCGTAATCAAGCCCTTAGAGTCTACAGTCTGAAAGCCGAAGGTCAAATCATGAAGATGCGCCAAATGGAAATAGACATACCCAAATGCGTTGTCTTGCCTCCTCTTCGCTCAAGCCAAGGAGCGTGAAGAAGGACGTAAGCTGCTTTGCCACACCGATGCCAGCAGAGCCAGCACCGAAGAAGAGAATTCTCTGGTCCGAAAGTGGAGTACCGGCATCGGCGGTCGCCAGCCTCGCAGCGTTGAGGAATCCGGATAGCACCACAGATCCTGTGCCCTGAATCTGTAAAATTGTGTAAAGCAATGAGAAAACAAAGCTGGGGACGTTGAACATGAAGCCATACATCGTCGTTGAAGCACCTATACTGGTTTCTAAACAAATCCAGATATCTGAAGGCGTTGTCCGTCGAGAAATCCTCGAATTGGACGAGGAGTTGAGGGAACACGTCTCTCATAGCCGCCATGAACTCTTTCATGAATTCGTCCATCTACGATTCGATGTCAGGGCGATGAAAATGATACACGATGCATTCGACGCACCTCAGCCGTGTCCGGTCTCCTTCGACGCACACCCAGGTACAGTGGGTCATTGAGGAATTTTTCTGTGTTAGTACCGAGGTCAAGACAGATGGGCACAGTCGTAGAAGGCTTGATTCCAGCGCCGGCGATGTACAGGTCCCTGCAAGGTAAGACGGCGTCGGTCCATGGGGCCGAAAGAACGGAGTACCACAATGAAGGATCCACTCACAATTTACCAATAGAAATTGGCAGGCCATTTGCCCCGAGATCGCCTAGACCGAGGATGCGAGAGCCTAGAACGGAACCGGGTGAGCAAGGTCCCCGGAAGCAATGACGCGGTGCTGCTGCTCACCATCGGTCACAACTGCGATCCTCCCAGCCGCTCCTGCAGGCCAGGTGCTGAGTATCTGGCGAATATGACCTTTGCTTTCAATAGAGACATAGAGGCCTTCAGGTCGCCGCCAAATGTGCGAATAATTGGAACAAGCGTCGCCGACCTGGATAGACGCCCAAAAGCGGTGAGAAAGACGCCCGAGAGAACGAGAGAAAGTAGCGTACGGTTGGGGTGTAGAGAATTGGGATGATCTCTAGCATATTACTCAGGAGGACCTCGTAAAACAGGTTGGGGTCGCGCTCCTTCAAGCCATTGAGGAAGATATATTTTTCGAGCCCAGTGTGTTTGGAGCGAAGCTGGGTGAGACAGCGCTGACGATGGTCAGTATTGTGGAAATAAGGAGGAATGCGAGCGCCAGAGGCTGGGAAAGCGGTCAGAATGTACGAGGAGAAAGCCATAATGCGAGTTGAGAGTGGAGAAATGAGTCAGGACAGTATTTATACATGCAAAAGAAATAGAATTTGTAGTAGTTATACTGAAATAATATTAAGCGTGTGCAAGGTGGACAATCAGTGCCTTATGCATGTGAATGCGATCTATGAAACAGGGAATAGATGTCTGACTCTGGAGAAAAAGGGCAGGAGCGGAACGAGGAAAAGACACGAGCACCTCGGATTCCCTTTTTCAGTAGCGGCCTTCCGGCGTCCAATCACGGGCGCCCCTTTCCACTTAATCCACCTTCGTTCTGCATCATAAACCGCTTGCACTACGGGTACATTCGTAAGTCAAGAAGCCGCCAAATGGATCCTGTGGAAGCTCACCTGGATCCCGACTCCAGAAACGGACGACCGATCACCACAGCTCGCGTCTTTTCGCGCGAATGGCCTTCACGATGGAATGCTTTTCGCTCCACCCCTCCCTGTTCTTCTCGTGCTCGAGATTTCGCGCCTTCAAAATCGTCCTCCGTGCCGGTTTTTTTAGAGGGGCGACCTGGCCAACGAAGACCTGTGTACAGTTGAACATCTTGGCCAGCTTACCCCGCGTATACGCTGCAGGGTCTGAGCGCCGTAATTCAATTAGCTTTGCCAGATCCTCGTCGGAAAGACGCGGGGATGGTGGTTTTGGACCTGACCGGCTAAGGGGTGGGAGGGGTCTAACCAGCGGTGTAGGGTTTGGCTGAAGCAGTGGGGAAGAAGGTGCGGTCGTGAGAGAGAATGGTGAAGGAGCGGTGGGGGGTGGTCGGTGAATGAAGGTAAGTTCGCCGTCCTCGAGCTTCGTTACAGCGGCCTTGGGGTTGTTGAGGAGAGGGTCGGGTGCATGGTATGCTGGCCGTTCTGCGGTGCCAGGCTTTGGACGGGGGTACTTTGGCGCGTGTCTGACTATGCTAGCGCTAAACCTGAGTGCCCTCGTCGACTGCATAAGTGGTGAGGTGTCCTGGTCGCCGGCCAACGATGCTGACGTTGAGCAGAGGGTGGAGGCAAATGGAAGCGAGAACCTGTGACTGTTCCCACGAGCCTGGTGGACGCGCCGAATACCAAAACAGGAATGCGCATACAACATCCCCGAAGTATCGCGCTTGAACACTGCAGCTGGAATAATCTACAGAAGGGGAAACATAAATTACGGTAGATACTGGGGTTTACCCGGATTACTCTGCTCTCAATCTACTGTTTTCGACTCGCGCTCAGGCAAGCACCCCAAACCCTTTTCTGAACTTCCTCAGGTTCCGAAATATGGAACCACCCAGGATGAAAGCGTCAGATACCGGAGAGACAAAAATAGGGCCCTCTCCCGGAAGAACTCGGGTGCTTACCTGCGACAAGACGTGCTAAACTGTCTCTCCTCCGACGATAAGATTTAGGGCAGTTGGACATATCGCGGGAGCGTGTTGATGTCTCTACGGGAATATTTTCCCCGACTCGAACCGGAGAGAAACTCGTGCTCTTCGAGACGCAATTAGAGGACACCCTACATCCGTTCCACCTTGGATAGATACCCTGCATAGAACGAGGATTAATAATTAATGAACTGGTCTGCTATACGGCAGTTGAGCGGTAGGGAACGTAGAACATACATCATTGTTCAGCGTACGGTAGCCTCACGCCCGCAGCATGTCTCAAGCAGTTCACTGTAACCAAGTCTAAGACCTAAAACCTAAGCCAGAAGAAGTTTAATCCTGGTTTCATCTCCACAATTATCCCCACCCTCAGAGAAAAGAGATGCACATTAACCCTGCATGGGACCGAGTCCACTATGCCACCAAAAGCACCATCCCCGAAATTAAAAGAGACAGAGCCAGAGTCAGCGCAACCCCATGGACAAAAATAGCTACCCCAGAGGGATTGGACAAAAATACCTGGTGCCCAAAACATCCAATTCGATGTCGATTAAACCCCTTCCGGTTGCTCTGTGGGATCAATCCAGCACCTCCGGTCCTTATCCACTCAACCAGCAAGATAAAGCAAAGTAGCCCCGGTCTCAAAGACGAGAAATTTAAAGCCCCCAACCACACGGTCGATTAAGGCGGCTATACGTACGTCGATTGCGATCCAACTCGAAGTAGTGACTACCACGGCTCCTTCTGCGTGTTCTTAATGTCATGCACGCTGTGAGCATCCGAGTCGGTGTTGCCATGTCATATCGCGCCATATGGTTTTCTGGTCAAAACTCGAAGTTGACGTTGGACCTGGGGACCGGAGATTGTGGACGACCATCGAGATTCAGAATCAATAGGGCCCAGGTAAAGCAGAGTAGAATATCGCGCAATACGAATATACAGTATCCAGATAGGCGTAGGCATGAGAGCGGTCGAGAACCAGGCTCAGATGGGTAGAATATTGTGCGTTGCGGAGTGACCCTAGCTAATACTCAAGTTATGAATTAATGGACGAAGTCTTGGATGGTAACGAGAGACGTACCCGTAACCCGTATATGGTACCGTAAGCTGCCCCAAGTTCCCCAAGTTCCCCTTCTTCTTGTTCGTCTCCCACCTGCACATGGACAGCGAAAACCGCATTTCCGGGGCTTCATTGGTTTATCGTGTCGTCAGAAGGCCTCCGACAAGGCATGGTGCTATGCTCGATCTTGTCTTCGAAACCAGATTCGAGTCTTGAAAGTTGGAAGACGTCGCATGTGCGTCGTCTATGACGTCGACAGCATGCAAGACATGAGTGAGCAATGAGGCATTGAGACCCTGAACGGTAGTGAGGACTTCAGCTGGGGTTTTGAGCTCAAGGCGAACAGCAACCAACCTCAAGCAAGGAATGCGGAGGCAAGAGCAAAGGACGACCCTTAGTCATCAGGTTAGACGAGGCCTGGACGCGCGACGCGATCGACCTGATGGATGACATCACGCGTCGACACGTCCAACTATTTATCTTGCAAGGTGGTCTTCAACTTTCAGTCAAAGAAATCGTGCTCGATGTTATGTAAAAACCCAAGGAAACAAAAACAGAACACACAAAAAAAAGTAGAGATACGAACGACTGGAGGTATCTGAGAGTGTACCTAAACACGAAAGGAAAGGAAGAGTGCAATGGCAAAAGTGGCGCACTGCAAGTTCAACGACATCGTACAAAAAATGCTGGAAAGCTTTGACAAGTAAAGTTACACTTGATGCATATGGAGCCTTCAAAAATCAGAATCAAACGAATGAGGTAGATCGTATCTAGTAGCAGCAGCGGTGCGGGGTCGACGACAAAGAGAACAAAGAGCGGAGAAAAAGAGACAGACAACGTTAACGAGCGGTAATCGTCCAAGGAACGTGAGTGTCCAAACGAATGTGCGAACAGCATAGATCGGACTCGGGGCTTGCATAACAGGACGTGAAAGCGAACTTGAAAGGATTCAGAGAGCAAAATGGAGGATTTGATCAGGCCCAATGAATGGAATGAGAGGGACAAAGGGAAACGTAAGATCAATTCGAAGTATAAGGCAAAAAACGACCAGTACAAATACAGAGAGGATGATAAACGAAGAAGAACAAAGGGAAAAAGAGGTACTCAAAGAAAAGACACGTTAATCACGTAAATCCAAAAGAGAAGAAAGAAAGAACAAGGAAAGCCAAGTAAGCAAGTCCGGATGTCCGAATGGAAATATGGAAGGTCGGGCAGGTGGGATTCAGCGTTTACGAACGTCAACGTATGGGGACAAGTACATCGTCCAAGATGTCGTCGAAAGGGAGTTGTGATACCAAGAAGAGGGCAGGAAGAGAGGGGGCGGAGGAGTTGATATGTGTATCGGCAGCATAGAGAATAGAGATAGTGGGCAAATACGAGGAAGGGGTCGGGAGGTGGTCGAGGAGACGAGGATTCAGAAGAGAGGGGATTGAAAGGAGCGTTAAAACGAAGGCGACGAGGAAAAGCATTTTGACATACAAAAGACTGACTGAGAGAGAGAGAGAGCGAGGGTTGGGCATGATCAACACACACATTTACCAAGGGACTCGGAGTCGGAGACACGCTCAGCTCTCCTCGTCCGGCGGGGACATCGACACGGAATTGCGTCTGCTGCCTGCGCGTCTTGACGCGTCCCGATCCGACGACTCCCGCTCCGCTACACCTTTGGGACCACCTGCCGACTGGCTCGAGTTCTGCCTGCTAACAGCCTGAGGCCTACTGTCCCTGTCCCTATCTCTATCTCGTTCTCTTTCCCTCTCCCTCTCCCGGAAAACCTGCGAAGGCGACTGCATAACAGACCTCTGCTGCTGTGCCCCCGACTCATGCCTCGCGGCACTCGTCGACAGCCTCCGTGAATCAAACCCCGGAGCCGGCGACCCACTCGCGTTGTCGCGCTCCTGGTGGCCCCAGCCCGAGCCAGGCGACGAGGGCCTGCGCACGAGCTCCGGCCGTTCGTGTCTTTCATGTCTCAGCCGCGACCCACTCGACGGCTCGTGGTGCGAGGACGACGAGGCGGATGGAACAGGGGGGAAGGTGTATCCTTCTCCGAGTCCATTCTGGTGCACCAACAAGGACGGCGGGTGCTTGCCGTGAATGCTCGGAGGCGGAGGCGGGCCCGCATCGAGGTCGTCGCTGTGCCGCCGGTGCGGGAAGGTGCCTGAACCAGACGCGGTGGAGGCTGACCGGAGCGCGTCCTCGAGCTCGTCGACGCGCCTGCGCAAGCCCGCCATCTCCGCCTTCATCCCCGCGACGCGCTTCTCCACGAGCACCTCCACCCGTTCGTCGATCCTTTCCTGCTGCTGCGCCACGCTCTGCATCAGCGCGTGGCTCTTCTGGAGCTGCTCGCCGAGCCACGCCTTGAGCTGGCGCGAGTCGCTCAGCGCGTCGTAGAAGAGCTCAAACGGCGCGAGGAACGCCGACTTGTCGCCCGAGTACCCTGGGCGGTGCAGCGAGGTCGGCGTGGGTGGGACGAGCGTGGACGCGATGGGCACCGAGGCGGGGGGCGATCGGTGTGCGACACCACCCGTGTTGTTATTGCTGTTCGGGTTGCTGCCTGGGATGACAGATTGCGCCTGCTGCTGCTGCTGTTGCTGCTGGAGCATGGAAAGCCGCGTGGGCGTGGGAGGGACGTTGCCCGCCACGCGACGAACGTGCTCGCCCGGGTGCATCGTCGGCAGGCGGGGGAGGGCCATCATGGGTGTCCGACCCGCTGCCGCGTCGCGGTAGAATGCACTCTGACCACCTGCCTGTGGGACGGGTGGCGCGCTCTGTATGGATGGCTGGAACTGATCGCGAGTGTGTGCCTCGCGGGGACTGATGACGATATCTGCGGGCTTCTTCTTGCCCCCCAGCAGGGCGGCGCGGCGCCGGGCGAAGCTGATCGGAGGCGGAGGTAAAGAATGCTGGGGCGGAGGCGGGGCGTGGTTCTGCTGCTGCTGCTGAGACTGCATGGGTGCTGGTTGGGGGGGCACGGGGGGCGGAGGGGGCGTTTGTGCGCGCTGCTGCTGGCGACGGGAGACGGTGGTGCTGGAAGTGTTTGGGCTGCGGCGCGAGGCGCGGGTGACAGGACCGGACGAGTTGTTCCCAGATGCAGTCGTTTTAGCGGAAGCCGCGGAGGGGGGAATGCGTTGCTGTTGCTGCTGCTGGTGGTCGTCGATGGGGGTGGGAGGGGCATTGGCTACGGGGGACATGATGCCAGCTGCGCTGCCCCTGCGCTGCTCGATAAGGGCCTTTTGCTTCTGCTTTACTGAGATCATGGAGCGGACCTGCTCCATGGCGTTGGGGTTGTCGCGCTGGATGGTGAAGCCCATGACGACGGGCGATATGGGGGTGGAGGATGTCTGATCTGTGTTGGGGCGGACGTCGATGCGCAGGGGGTGGGGTGCGGCGCCACTGACGGTGACCCTCCGCTTTTTGAGGGGGGATGGCATGAGACTGGAGGGGGGAGGAGCCCCGGCGTGGTCGTGGGCGAGATGGGGGGTGTCGTGCTGGGCCTGGGGCTCGTTGCTGTCGTCGTCGCTGTCGAGCTCGTCGTGCTCCTGCTTGACGCGGACGGGGGGTGGGCTGGGGTAGGGTGAGCTTTGCGGGTATGTTGAACAAAGGGAGGCATACTCGTCGTCGTCGGTGGGCTGCTTGTCCGTGCGGGAACGCTTCCTGCCTGCGACGGCCATGATGGGAGGGAGAGCGTTTGTGGTGTTGAGCTCCCTGAGGCCGTGTGTTGAGAACGCCTGAGCGAAGGAGGGCAGGGACTGTGTTGACATTGTAGTGGCTGGAGAGCGTGGCCACTGATGGATATTCACCGCGAGCACGGTTAATTAAATCCTGGCGAGAATCTCACCCGATCATCCTATGAAACACGACTATCTATATCCGTTTTTTCCGTCGCACCGCCAGCACAGTCACGTGCCCGCCCCCTCCCTGTGTCTTCACCGCCTCCACCGCGTTTCGCGTCGACACCCTCCCGTACACAAACGCCTCGTATGTCTCCAGTGATGTCTCCGGCTCAGGGAACGGGTTCGGCGACACCTCCGGCAGCGCGACCCGCCGCATCTTCGGCGTCGACGGCGGGGCCAGCAGGTGCCGCCCGACATCCCGCTCCGGCGTCCGTCGTCCATCGTCGGGCGGGGCGCGAGCAGCGGCGATGCCCTCACATAACCCCCGGATCGCGCTCTCCACCGTCTCCGTCGCCCTCACTGCCCGCTCCACGCTCGAGAACTCCACCCCAGTCGTCAGTGTCGTCATCACCCGCTTGTTCAGCTGCGACGACACCTGCCCCGGCTGGGGCGCCAGTGGGGACGCCGTCGCCTTGCGCATCATCGATGCCGGCACCGACACGACCACCGCGAAGAACCCCGTCACGGCCCCAGCCACACACTCCTGCCGGAACGACATCCGCTCCCAGAACTCGTTCGCGCTCACCTTCCCCAGCTCTCCCAGCGGTTTGTTGTCCTCCTTCTTCTCCTCGGCCTTTTCCTTTTCCTTCTCCTTCTCCTCCTCGCTCGTCATCGTCCGCGCCCGCTTCCGCTGCGGCGATCTGATCTCCCCATCCGTCGTATGCGCGATCTCGTCCAGGAAACGCGACTTTGGGCAGTCGTCAAAGTAAGGTATGTAGAACCCCAAGTTCTTCGTCGTCTCGTCCTTCGGGCACGGCAGAGCGATCTCCTTCTGCGAGTATGGGTGCCCGTACTCCCATCGCAAGCTCGTTTCAGGCTGGGAGGAGGATGGAGGGGCAGCGATGCGGAGCGCATTGTCGGCTTCAAATTGCGTGTAGCCAGGTAGTACATAATACATCCTCGTCGCGATCTTCTCCTTTTCTTTCCCTTTTTCCTCGTCCTTTCCAGCACCAGCATCCGCCACTTTCACCTCATGCGCCTTCTCCACATCCGCCACAACCTTCCCCAGCACCCTCTTCCACCACGCACACAGCTTCGTGTCCCCCAGCGGCTTCTTGCCCTCCCACTCCTGCGAGTTCGGGAACAGGTACTGCGCCTGCGCGCGTGCGAACAGCTGTACCCACAGATGTCTCGCATCGATGGGCCGCGTCCGGGGGTCGGCGTAGTACCCCAGCAAAGCCCGTACGAGGGTGCCCGTGGGCGAAGGTGCCGAGGCCTGGCCCGTCGAGTCAACTTTGGAGACGTAGAGCACGGCGCTGGAGGTCGCTGGGAGGTGGTACACGCTCACCTCGATTGCGGAGACGAGGATGCGCGGTGGGTCGGGGGTGTCTGGCGTGTTCTTCGTCGTAGAGGTCGCGCTCTTTGAGGTCGTGGTAGTAGTGGCGCTTGTGGCACCAGTCTGGCTTGCATTCGCGTTGGACGACGTGCTGCTCGTTTTCGCAAGCGCCGTCGCCGTTGCCTCGCTCTGCTCAGACAGCAAAACAAGTACATCATGCAGGTAGGCGCGCGGCGGGCGCGGGGTGGCAAACGGGAACAGCGCATTCGACTTGCGCGGCGCCGTGACGAGGACGTGCAGGTGGAACGTGCGCGTGCCGGGGTGGCCAGCGAGCGCGGCGAGGAGGTGGTCGCGTAAGTTTTTCGTGTTTGGGTGTGGGTCGGGCGATGAGGACGCCATGGATGATCGACGGTGGTGGCGATGGTGAGTGGAGTGTGAAGCGTGGGAACGCCTTTTGATCAACATCGATGTCGATGACGGTCACGACTTGCCCAGGTGCCCCTCTAATCTCCGACGCGTGCTCGTGCCCTCTGGCCGTTCTTTGACTTACTCTTCGTGGATTAGACTCTCGGGCAACTCAGTGGCGCCGGCACGACCTACAACGTCCAAGCTCGTGGCCGTTCAAGCTCAAGCTCTGAACCAACAGCACCAACTTCACGTCACATACACCAACGCCCTTCAACGCCCACCCTCGTCTGCCATTCCAATCATCCACCGCCTCTCCCTTTCGTAACCCCGACGCGCAATCACCGACTCCGAGCGCCACGGTCCCCAGCAGATCCTCTATTATGACGTCGACGCGTCCTCCATGCTCGACGTCAAGACTCGAGCAAACCCTATCCAGCACCGCCGCAGGCCCACAGGTCGTTCCATTGAACCCGTTCCGTTCAGTCCGTTCCGTTGCAATCCCCTCCGTTCCGCGCATGATGCATGACACCGCCAGCCAGGAGGGACAGTGCCTTACCCCACGGCACCGAGTGTCCGAGTGTCCGTTCATCCGTGCCTCCGAGCCTCCGAGCCTCTAACCCAGCCTCCAGGAGTTTGCAAATCCGATCCAGGGGCGGGCGCTGATGCCGACGCTAGTGACAGGACCCGTCCAGGTTCGAGCGTGCATGCATGCTGCACAGGCCTGATCGACGGTTGCAAACGAGCAAACGCCCGTGTACCTGTGCGCCACTTTCATCATCACTGAACAGCTAAACGCGTATGAACGCGTTCATGGAGCGCGCTAGAAGGCTGATTTGATTCATTCACTCTGCATCGACATCCTGCATATCGTACTGCCCTGCGTCCCTTTCTTCAGTCTCCTGCCAGTGATGGGTTCGACGCTGATGCCAGTGTTGAATGGGCCGCGTCCTCGGAGTGGCAACTTGGAAGCACTATGGACCATCCGAATCTAATCTCTCAGGTTCCAGGGCAAGGGCCATCGAATCGACATCGACAGAACCCGTCCTCGAATTCCCTTCCCGTCGGAACACGTCCAGTGTGCAGACCTGATCGACCAGCGCCTCCGCGCCACTTCCATCATCATCGTCCTCATCACCATCCTCATCATCAATTGCGAACATCAACCTCACTAGCACAAATTGCAAAAACGCCAGAACGCCAAACTCGTACGGATCCCTTAACAGCACAGCAACCTCCGGCTCGAGGTGATTTCCTCAGCATCAATTTCTTTCAAATCTCAGCCGACATACTCGAGCACTCTAACACCCATGATGATCAGGATTCAGCTTCCATGTCCTCGCCAGAAGTAGGCCTCGACTCTCGGCTTTCACGCGAGGAATACCAAGTGGACGTCTCGGTATGGGTCGTACCCAGGCTACGGCAGCCTGGCAGGCTATGCACCTCGGGTGTCTGTCGCGAAACGCGTTCAACAAGAATTATTGTCACTCCCTCCGGGATTGATATCAAATAGGTGAGTCATCTTTCCTGATCCAAAGTGAAAGAGCGTGTTTTACTGAGTCTCGAGCTCACATCGATGTACCTAATAATCATCGGAAAGGCCATCTAAACACGAGGATGCTTATCCCAGGTTCTTTGTACTGACGACAAATCCGTTCGCCGTTCGTGTCGCGTTCCGCCAAGGAGGGCCGAAATCCTCGACTAGAATCCTCGACCTGCACGATCCCAACAAGTTGTAAACTCGACAGGCTATGCGCCATACTCTATACTCGCTTCAATCTGTCATTCCCATTCTATTGTGTCAAACCCTCTCCCTCCCTCTCTTCCTCCGTCTGATACAACTGATACAACAAGGAATCTGATCTCCATATCTCCACCCGTTTTGCTGCAGTGCAGCCTGAGCTCGATCAAATCGAACGCCAGAGACGCGAAAAGCCTCTCAAAGTCCCACCGCCTGTGTAAGTGCTGAGTTATCAAGTTATCAAACCCAAACATCTAAACGACAAAACGGTCCTAGCGTCCTTTCGTCTAACAGAGCTTCTGTGTTCTGCGTTGAAGATGTTCCCACCGAGAGACTGCGTTTTCGCCTGCGAGGACTTGTTCCGAATCCCGGAGTTCTTCTGAACATTCTCCCTATGCACTCTCGACCTCTTTCTCTCTGCTGCACGTTTTTGGCTCTTCGCGCTGAGCTCAGTTGACGTCGGCCACACCCGGCCTCGGCCCCTTCAACGTTACCTTCTTGCCGACTTCTTGTTCTTGTTGGCTTCTACCCTAGGTTCGCAGGCCCAAAGGCTCAGATGATGGACGAGGCTTGGCCGTTAGCCTGATACTGCCAATCATGTCACTGTAAAACGCTTATCCCTTCTCCTTCTCCCTGCTCACGCGCACGGCCCCCTCTGATCAACAATAGTTGTGGGACTTAATAATCGGACTCGCACGCTCTTGTGAAAACCTCGAGGTACGAAGGACGGAACCGTTGTTCGTGTGCTAAACTCACATGCGTTCTGTTCTCTACATTCGTATGGCACACCGTGTGGAGCATCTTTGTTTCTTGTTCTCTGGATAGTAGCGATCGTCCACGTTCGTGTAAATGCACGCCACCATGTGAGGCTCGGTGGCGGTCGACACTCAATCTCCCTGCCGAGAGGTCTCTCTTCGGCTCGCCCGTGCGTAGACTGTTTTTTGTTTCTGGTATTGTCATTATTACGACCTGAATTATTTCCTCAGTCTGATCAATGAACTGCGTACGTCAGGTTTCAACAAGGTCATAAAGATAGGATTTATGTATCATGGATTAATTCCACCTTGCAGGTCTGTCGAAGTGTGTCGTGTTCGGCCTGCGCACCACATACAGTGACTCAGCGCCGAACCAAAGCGAGACGAAAGGCACCACGAAAAACAGAAACGCGGACAAAACCAGCAGCCAACCAACAGAGACGAGGGAATGGGGAACGAGGACGCCGAAATGCTTTGTTCCAAGTCCACACGCGTGTGTCAGATCGACAGCCGCCTATCGCGCTTAAGCATTCAAAACACGAGAAAGGCCTGCGCCGTACACGAGAATGGGTGGATGGAAGTAATATACCCGTCAGGGTTACTCATCTCGTCTGATAAACCACGGGTCTTTCATGTTACTCTTGAGCCGCTCAAGGAGCGCGAACCTCAAGGCCACGACGTGACCAACGGGTTTCAGTCTTCAGCCTGAAATCCTTTGTGTTTGCTTAGAATATTTTCTCCATCAGGCGAGTTCCGAGCTTAAAGTGTGCTGGCAGCCGGTCATAGCAGGTTCTAGAGTCGATGCATGCGTCTGGCTTTGTTCTTCTTACGGTACCGTGGCATTTGACCCCAGAATGCCGAAAGCTTTCGCTTGATGAACGTGCTTTACTTACGAGGATTTACGGGAGTCAGTAGCCCCTGTTTCTGAGCCTTATTCCGAAAGGGCGCCCTTTACGCGATATGTACTTACACGCTCTCGAGAGTAAACTTCCGCTCCTTGTTTTCCTTACGGCCAATTTTTTCCATTTTGCTTGGAAGGCCGGACAAGTATACCAAGTGCGATATGGAAAATAAGGTGATTGCGCAATTCTGGGCGTTATGCAGTACGCCTTATTCGCTCCTTTCCCACTTCACTGTAACCGACACCCATCATTGTATGAATTAGGGGAGAACTGGGAATCATACGGAAACCTAAAAGACAGAATACTCAATGGACCCAAGCAAAGCAACAAGGGTCGTTCCACGATAGAAAGATAGAAAGAAAAAAAAGTTTCCTGCTCAGGAGGCGGATAGAGCGAGCCGAACCTAAGACGTGCCGGGCCTTCCCGGACCCGAAGTATAGGCGCCCACGTCGATCCCATTGATGGCGGTCGCCCACCCGATATGGAAAGAGAGGAGCGGCAAAATGAATTCGGGCAGTGCCTGATCTAGGGCCGTCGCGTCCGGGCGTTGTAGTCCCTCGTAACGCGTAACGAATGACGCCGGAGGTCCCTCAAATTTTAGGCAGCGGCTTGTGTGTTCGTGGTGTATTGGGTTTGGTGCTTACTTTCTGCCAGGGTTCGGGCCCAGCGTCGGCGCGATTGGGTGAATTCCGTACGAGCACGCACCAATGGTTTGGACGATAGCGACACCAGTAGCCAATCACGCAGTCCAGAACGAGGGCCAATCTTCTTATGTCGCGCTCTTATGGCCTTCCAATAAGTCTAATGGGACTCCAAACGGTACCCAGAAACCTTCGTTGGTATTACTTGTCATGCCACGGGTATGTACAGTAGGTATCATGACTAGTTCTACAGGGTAAAGAACGAATAAGTGCCTGAAAACTGCGTACAACCTTTCTAAAAAAACCGTCCGACCGTCTAGCGCGCGTGCAGGTATACAGGGTGGATATACAAGTGTTGTGTTTCTTGATAGTGAGAATGAATGGTGTTTAGAGAGTACGCTCGCTTTGGGCCTTCAGTATTTTTCAGGCGACGGTGACTAGAACCATCGTATCAATTCGTGCGACGCTGAGCATGGAAGGAATTACTCACCGGTGAGATTATATAATCAAAGTCGGTTTTCGTGACGGTCTGTGTTTTGACGTTCACAGCAAGTGCCTGGCCTGGGTCCAAGTAGCCACCCTCCTTGTCATCCTTTACGATCTCCTGCTCGAGCTGCGGCTGATGGTTCGACCCCATCTGTCTAAATGGCGTCAACTGGAAGAGAGTTCCGTCCTGCGGGTTAACTTGTTCGCGCAGGGAGTCGCGGCTGTTCAGTCTGTGATAAAGGGTGAGAGCGCGAACACCAGGTCCTGAGAGAATAAACTCAACGCTGCCATTACTGAATTGACATAGCCTGGGTGAGTGGAGCATCAGGGGCAGGCCTCTTGAGAGAGAATGAAAGGACGAGAAGCACTCACACTTTCCGATGATCCAGAAGAAGCCGAGCCAGATATAGTTCGTCGGCATCGTCGCGAACTATGGGATCCTCGTCAGCAGAGTGGGGAAGATGCCGGCGACGAAGACTTCGTACCGTCATGACAGAGATGAATGCCACGATGCTATGTTTGATGAGCGAGTACACGGGAGAAGGTATGCATGAGGACTGCCGTACCTTGTGATGAGGCCTGTGGTTAAGCTGTATCCCATGAGAGTTGTGATGAGAGAGTCGGTGCTAAGGGTCTTTGTATTAGGATAACTTTAGCTGCTAGAGGGTCCGCGAAACGTACCGAGCGAACCCGGTGCGGCTCTTCATGAGGTAGTAGCACATAGCGATGGCAATGATAATGTCGGCTGCGGCGGCGCTTCCAAGTCCAGTACTTGTCACCCACTAGCGGAAGATCTTGTGAACCGTGTGGCCAGAAAAGGCTGAAAACGAGAACGTACAATGAGACTAGGGAATCTGCTCGTGTCCACGATAATGAATCTGGCACATCGTCAGCCGGGAACTAATTCCCATCCTCGAAGACGCGTACCCTTGAACCGTGAAATCTAATGAGAAAATTGCTGATTAGCCGGAATTCTCTGGATGCCGCAGAAATATACACACAAACTCCCAGACTAAAGTGAATACAGGCCAGGATGACCTACATGCGAAGGAATTTAGGACGACCAGGACCGCCGGATTATAAAATGACACGCACAATGAGGACCGTCAGGTAGACATTTCTTGACACTATAAGGTATTCGTCAGGCTAAGCCTGGCGCTGCGCATGAGAGACGAACTTATCCATAACCGTCGGGCAAAGTAGCTATAGCACACGAGTTAGTCATCTCCTTCTGGGGACCAGAATAGAGGACTGATACCATTCAACGATGAGCCCAATTAAACCCTATTGGTGATGCGCCACATGAGGTTAAGATCAAGTGACGAGAAGCGACCTTACGTTGCAATCCGTTTGCAGCTTCAGGCAGAGCGGTTAGAAAGTTGACAGCAGTCTGTAAACAGTGTTCTTACATTCATACTCCTGGTAACAGAGCACAGTGAATAATTTATAAAGGGTGGGGAGAAAGGACGTACCATATTGACTTTCCAAGAGCCTCGAAGTCTCCGAAGCCAGATACCAGGTATCTATTCAAGCCTGTAAGCAACTGCGGGCCCAAGAAAGAAGACGGGAACCGACGTGTATATCGTGATCGTGCAGAAGAGTAGATGCAATGTGTCAAGGAACCACAGGAAGGCAACCTGAAGAACACAGTTCGAGAAATCAAAGATGGCGCAGCAATTAGAAGGCATACCATAAACTTGATGCGCTTTGAATCGTCGCCATATTGCCTACGGTCCGCGTTCAGCAAGGAGTCCACAACTTCACAGAAAACTAGACGTTACTTGAAGTAAAAGAAGCTAACAGAAAATAGGTAAGTATCGAGATCAAAGCGGGGCTAAGAGGCGAGACTCACGTTTGCAATAAAGTGACGCCGTATAGGCTGTAGAAGGAGGAAAGAAATTTAATCGCGTCGGAGAAAGGCAGTAAAAAGACGACGCACACAGCGCTAACCACTAGGCCAATAACGATGGCGCCATACGTAGTGTCCAAAGCCATCCTTGTCGCGTTGGTGCAAGGGTCAGGAAAGCACGGCCTGGTGACAAGCAGAATGGAGGGAAGGGGAACGGCCTATCCGACGAGGACTCAACCTGCTATTTAAAAGGGGCATTCGAAGACTAAATTTGGACATAGTGCGGTGCACATGGGTGTTTTTTTTCAAAGTTAGGAGATCAGGTCCCGCAATGCAGAACTAATCGGCACCAATCGGGCAGGCACTCTCACCTGTTCACACGCGGCATTCTCCAAGTTGCTCCATACCGTGCTATTGCACTACGGAAGGGTGGGTGAAGTCTGCAACTGGCGAATAGGGGCGACCGGTGACGAGATGAGCCATGTCGGTGAACCGCTTCCTCACAGGGTTCTGGACCTCGAACCTCCAGTGGTCTGAATGGAAATCTTCAAAGCCTTGGACAAACAAGAGAGAAAGTGATCAGCGATGCACTAAGCAAAGTATATACATAGAGTACATGAAGGTTAAGAGGGAGTATGCTACAAAGACCGAAAAAAAAGAGGAAGGAGAGTACGTTACGCTACATAAGCAAATGTATCTCTTGTGCCTTCTACTCGTTCGATGTATTCTTTCTCCAACAAAGTGTCGATAGCCTGTCGATCAATGAGCCCCTGTATCGCTCCTAAATGTAGAATAGTGGCATACCTTTTTAATGTCAGGGATCTTTGGGGCGAACCTCTGTGATATTTGGGAGATGACCTCTTGAATAAGGGGCTGGTTCTTCATCGTCTTGCGAGCCTTCATGATGCTATGGGACGGGTAAGATACACCAGACACCATATTCGTATTTGAGACGTACCGGACGATTGTTGCTTGGATGACGTATTTCCTATCCTCGTCCACCGTCTTCAGAACGTCTGTGGACTCTGCCTTCTGCTCAGCCTTAATAGGTTGGTTGAGATTGACGCGAATCTTTTTTGACTTGAAGCCTGAGCGAAGGTGGGTCAGCTGCCTATCGACGATTAACGTTGATTAGACCAACTTGGGTTCAGATCATATTGGTCGGTCTCTTCGTTGATTAGGATTTTCGCCTTCACCAATAAGGCAAGGACTTGAGTCAACAGGTCCTTCGGTATCGAGGTCGCGGTAACGAGGTCGATAAGGGAAAGCGTATCGTTCTTGTTATATTGCAGGAGGACTGCCATCTGATACGAGCTGGTCATGAGAATGTATTTCTGGTTGAGATAATTCGTCCGTAATTCATTTTTGGAATAGTTCCAGAGCCAGGTGAGTTTGCGACCAGAATGCTTCATTTGATAGTATTTCTGGAATCGATCGTACGTTGATAGAATCTCTGGAGGGATGACGAACTCATGACCTGGGGGCGTTAGTGGCCAGAAATTGGTTCCCAGTACCATGATGCTGAAGCTGATGTCCATGTCGTCGTGGTTTTGTTCCATCCTGCTCTTGAAAGAGTCGGTGAGATCCTTGCTAAGACTCATATCTGGGCAAGCACGTTAGGAAACATCAAGGAGGAAGGCAATTGGCGAAATCTACCTGTAAACATGCGTTGTAACTTATTCGTGTACTCGAAACCACAAGCCTCCTTCAATTTGGAGATCATGCTTGCCTCGCTCTCGTCAGACGCGGATACGCCATGAATAAGTCGCTTGGATAGCTTCGTCGTGTAGAAGGTTTGGAACACATCTTTGTCCTCAATGTACTTGAAGAGAATCATCTTGATGTCATTATCAGACGTGAAATTGTCCTTCGCAGGGCGGGATTACAGGCACGCACCACACGATTCAAGGCGACCTCTAAGTCATCTTCCTCCGCCAGCTTGTTGTTCTTCCGCAACAAGAGGTCAGCGTGCTTGGCGATCAGTTCTGGCGACTTCGAGTTTGACAGGCCAGTAGCGGCGTTCCTGTTGACAAACTCGCGGCAAGCCTTGTCCAAGCTGGCAACAAATCCGGCTTCTCCTCTGAAGCTCCTTGTAACAGTCTCCGAGTTTTTCTTATGAACCTCGAGCAGGGCATCCACGTAAGCCTTGGGGTCTAGAGTCTCTGTGCTACTCCCAGCTTCCCCAACTAATTTGGAGACAGCAGCGAGACCAGCTTTCTTGACATGCTCCTCAAACTTCTTCCGTAGTGGCTCAAGACCTTCAGGGATACGCGAGAGGAGCGCATACATCCGTTGCAAGTCCTCGTCCTTATCGAAATCCAGCAAGCTTTGGAAGCTCTCCCACATGTGTTCTGAGTGTTCCCGAATGAGGACGTGCTCGCATTTGCTGATCAAAGGCTTTCGTGTCTGGGTATTGAGGTAGCGCTCGACGCGGTCTTCCTCCTCTTTCAGACGTTCTTCGGCTTTCTTCAGATAGTCGGAAATCGTGTTTGATGCTAGGAACGATTCCGATTCCTGCTTGTAGTATTTCTCCGTCGCATCGATGAAGGGAAGTTCGAAATGTTCTTTGTACACATCGAGGCACGCCTTGTTCGGGTCGGTGTCATCCAGTCCAAGGGATACGAAGGAGTCGACAACCTTCTTGACCAGACCTTGGTCTATGACCCCTCCATTTCGCTGATCTTCAATGAGGCGAAGGATGGCACCAGCTAATTTCGATTGCTTTTGTTGGATAGGGATGAATAGATTGATCTTCCATTGGACCAAAGCAAGCTAAAGGGGTATTGTTGAGCGCGAATCCCTCGTTTAATTCTGTGCAACAAACCGTATAGACTGGATAGACACCCTTCCGGCCTTCATCCCTCTCGCGCTTCACCCAATGACGATTCAGATACGTGAATAGGCGGTTGATATAGTTCGCGCCAGTGGTGTACCGAGACCACTCCGCCGCGTAATATCGCAAAAGGGCTTCATCTTGCAACGAGTCCGTCGCCTATGGTGATCTTCACGCGTCACGCGTTGAATTACGGTTCGAAGGGTGACACTGACCTCTCTAAGGCCTTTCAGGTGAGTGACAAAGTAGCGAATTAGGTTGTGGTACAAATCGGAGCCCATCAGATTGGCCCCCGCTGCAGCAGATGGTCAGAACGGCATGAAAACATGAGAGATTCGCGACACTCACACCGAGCGCCCAACCCGGTACCGATACTCTCCGTTGACGATCCGTGCATCTTTGATGAGGTGCAATAGTTGTACGCCACAGTGTATAGGGACATATACTACAATCTAGAAGTTAGACGCCGTTCAGCAGATGATCCCTTTTGTTACCTTGGAGTAAGACACCCCCGTCTGGAGCTTTGTCATAATGTGGTCGACGCCCTCTTCTAGAAATGCCCATGTCGTGGCGAGATCTGCCGAAGCAGGGGGCATTGGGAACGGGGCATTGTTGGTGGCCATGGTGGTTGGCAGTGAAAAGGACGCGGACCGCGGAGTGGGCGTGTGTGCAGGTTGGATTGATCGCGGCAAACAAGGCGACACTACGTTTCGGGCTACTTCTAATTAGAGACGACCCGTGAGCAGCAAGTACTCTACAATAAGGTCTCGAGGGTCAATCGTCCGAACTACAACTTTACACCAGTATGGATGCAAGCAATGCCACCCCAAAGATTCACCCAAGCACCGCCCTCAACGTCCTTTGCCGTTGAAAAGCCAGCGTCGCGAATCATCTGCGCGAACTCTGGTTGAGGAGGGAATTTACGGATGGATTCCACAAGGTATTGATATGATTCACGGTCACCCGCTAGCAGAGTGCCGAGCAACGGTATTATGCTGAATGAATACTGATCATAAATTCTGGCGGGGACGGACATTAGTTTCGCGTTTACAGCGGGATCAAGAAATAGACGAACGTGCTTAGAAGTGGGTTATCCACGCGGCTGAATTCCAGGCATGCGAAGGTGCCTCCCGGCTTTAAGACGCGATGAGCTTCCTTCAACACGTCTGGGATGGACGTGCAATTCCGAATTCCAAAGGCAATTGTATACAAGTCGTATGTATTGTCTTTGAACTGTTCACCCAAATCCTGAGCATTGGACTCGGTGAAAGATATTTGCGGGGCTAATCTGGCGTCAGAACACACTCAAGAGGACGTGAGGGCGGCACTCACTGTTGTGATACATTGTCTGCTTGAAGCGTTTGTAGCCCTCCTTCAACATTTGCGCGTTGATATCGACAACGTCAACAGTGGTTTCTCGGTCGTAGTGTTTTTCCCTTGCATAGTCCAAGATACGAAGGGCAATGTCTCCAGTGCCGCCCGCGACGTCAATGCATTTCATGGCGCCCTTCCTTCCCGGACGAAGTGATGACACGAACTCGTCCT
Source organism: Cyclocybe aegerita (assembly GCA_902728275.1). Taxonomy (NCBI): domain Eukaryota; kingdom Fungi; phylum Basidiomycota; class Agaricomycetes; order Agaricales; family Hemipholiotaceae; genus Cyclocybe; species Cyclocybe aegerita. The sequence continues at coordinate 71,982 of CACVBS010000033.1, read as the reverse complement.
TCCACAAACGATGCACTCCGAGGGATGTCGCGTCGTTCATTAGGTCATATTTTGAAGCGACTGAATCAAACACGTTCTTGACAAGGGACTCCTTGAGGTCCTCTGGGACTGTCTTGAAGCCAAAAGAAGCTGTCCGAGGCTGAGAGGACTCCGTGGTTTGGTGTGTGCCCTGGGTATGGTTGAACCGTACGGAGGTAATTCTTGTACACGAGCGGAAGCGCGGAATCGCTCTAGTGAAGCGCTGCATGGCTGCTGAATGTTGTAGACCAGAGAACGAGGAAGGGCAAACACAGTAGAAGAATTGTGGTCGACATCAAATCCGGACGGCCCGAGACGCGAACCTGGGTTCTCCGCGTCTGATCAAATATAACTTGCAGACGACCATGATGCCGGGCATCAGCAAGGGAAAGGGAAAAGCTATCAGTACGTGGGGTGGCTCTTAGTCTTGGATTAAAGCTCACCTTTGTGCCAGACATCATTCCAGAAAAGGAACTGGAGATCTCAGAAGGGTCTGATTCTGAGTCTGATTCTAATGTTACATCGTCCTCGGACACATCTACGTCCTCAGAGGACGAAAGCGATGTGGAAAGCAACACAAAAATCATGAAAGAACGTCTTGACTCTCTGTTTCAAAAGGTCTTGCAAAAAGCGCGCTCTGCTGAAAACCAGGATGGAGACAAAGAGGAGGAAATAATAATCTTGACAGATGAAGTGTATGTCATCTTCATCGTCTAAATGCAAGACTCGGAGGTGCTCATTTGTTCCATTCAGACCGCTTCCGCGTCTAAACCCAGGGAAACTTCCCTCTCCTTACATCAAATTCGGAGAAGGACGCAACGACCCGTCAACACTGCGAGATCCGGCCATCGAGCGGGTAGAAAGGGCTACTGCTTCACTTTTAGGTCCTGCACCTCCCGTGCCCCCACCCGAACTGACGAGCTCCGGGAAGCCATTAACAAAGAAGCAACGGAAGGAGGTCAGCTCTTCCCCAGCTTTACATCGACTGTTTCATCAACAGAATCATCACTAGCTGAAAAAGAAAACTGCCGGGCCCGACTGGTTTGACCTTCCAGCTCCGGCAGAGGCAGACCTTCCTCGTCTGCATCGTGAGGTCGAAGCCTTACGCCTACGGAATCAATTGGACCCCAAGCGTTTCTACAAGAAGGAAGAAGGGGAAGGGAAAGGGATCAAAGGTTTACCAAAATATTTTGCGGTAAAGGACTTTCTCCCAATATCTCAACGCCAAAGGTTGAGCGAAACTTGTAGATTGGCACCATTCTGCCAACAACGACACCATTCGGAACACCGAGCAGCGACAATCTCACGAGGGCGCATCGCAAGAGGACTCTGGTTGATGAATTAGTTGACGATGCAGAGACCAAACGATATGCCAAAAAGAAGTTCGAAGAACTCCAGGTAGTGCGGGGTGCTCGTGGAAGGGGAACACTCCGGGCCAAGCAGGAGTTGCGCAAGGGAAAATGGTAGTTCAGTGTCTATTATCTTGCACCTAGAGACATGCTGCACCTAGAGCTCACGAAACCTAAGCAAGAACCAAGGGAGGGCAGAAAATCACGAGAGGCGAGGACAGTGGCGTGGAAGAGAATATGGAAAATACACCAGGCAGTAGCTAACCCAGCCGGACACTTTTGACGACTCTCGAGATACCTGATCGTTCCCCATCGTATCTCCCTCCTGTTTCTGACAGTCCGCCCTTGTATACTGCCTTTTGCGAGGACAGCTTCCTTTTTGCCTTTTCGAACTTCTGTCTCTTCTTGACTCTCGGATTGCGGACGCTTTTTGGTCGATGCGGTGTAAGACCTTTGTTTGAGAGAATGGCACGAGTAACGGAGCGTGGTCCTGATCCATCTTCCTCCAAGGGAACACTGAAAATGAAAAACTATAAGAAACACCAATGCTACGTGACGAAACAAAAACGCACCGAGAAATACCATGAACTTCATCATACTCCGCTTTCTTCTTTGCTCTCTTTTCTTTGGAGCGTTTCTTGACAAGCTCGTAATATTCATCAGGGCTCTCCGCTTCTTCATCCTCATCCCTCGACCGTTTTTCCCCAGCATGAGGCTCGGGTTCATCATCGTTGAGCGCTTCACCAATTTCGTTCTTGGCCCGAATGGCAGCCTCCTTGACCAATCTCGATTCTTTCTCCTTCTTCCGTTCACGGTAGGGGATGTCATCGTCGCCACCCGCAGCCTGGTTCCTGGCACCTTGCCGTCGAGCGCTGGCACTTTCAATCTTGGAGGTGTGGAAACGTAGGGACTTCTTGCGGGCATTCTTGTCTGCTGAATCGACAGTGGAGAGAGTGACTGCGTCACCGTAGGCATCTAGTGTGTCAGAGACGACGTCACGACGCGACGCTGGCTTTGAAGATACAAATTCGGGCTCGACGAGATCGAAAACAAGCTTTGTAGTCGTTTTCACTTCATCTTTCGCAACCTTCCGTTTCTTATTTGGCGGCTTGTGGAGTTTTGCGGGTTCTGCTTCCACAGATCTCTGCGCGTCGTTCAACAGTTCGTCAAGTTCATTGGGTTCTAGGCTGTCTTCGGCGTTGATATTCCAAACGCTTTCGCCGTCTGCCAAAATGTCGCCCATGGCCGTGTCCATATTCTCGTCTTCGTCTTCGTCGTCATCCGAAATCTCGAAGTCCAGTTCTTCTAAGGTTTGGATAGATTGCTTCAACGTTAGGAGGCGCTGTAGGATGGGGTGCGACTGAAGGAGTGCCGGGCGTTGGGAATATTTGGGACTGGACCGCATGTGAAGGTAGAAGGCGAGCATGGTGCTGTAAGACAATAACGCTTCTGCAAATCGGTTTGGTTATTTCGCTGATTATAGAAAAATACCTCCACGTACGATAGTGGAGGTGTATCATCCCGAGACTGAGAGCATCGCGCTTGTGTGCTTCTGACCTGTGAATCCTCAGTATCGTGTTGTAAATTGAAGTGTATGCATGCGTACATTGCTATTCTTTCTCGCGTTTTTTGTAGAGTACGAGCTGTTTCATCCCAGTCTCGAGCCAGCGCTAGTGGTAGAGGGTCTGTCCGTTCTAAATGCCTCAATAGAGACTTTTTATCTGAAGGTAGGGAGGAGATGATAGAGGGCGTGGGATCGAAAATATCACTAGCAGCATTCTTTATGAGCAAGCACAGGATGAACGAGATGGCACATACTCGGAATCCGGATTTCCTTCAATTTCAACACTGTCGTTCAGACCGAAGTCTTCATCCTCCATTTCCTCTCGCATCTTCGCTTGCAGTCTCGTCGCCTCTTTCTCTTCAAGCTCGTTCCCTTCCTCATCGTCGGACTCCAACTGGTCGGCGTTGGAGGAGTAATAGGACCCTCTTCCTTTCCCCCAGCTTTCTTCCTCCTCTGATTCTTGCTCGTCGTCCGATGATTTCTTTCCCTTTCCTTCTGATTTTTGAGCTTTCTTCGATTTCTTAGTTTTATTCTTCGCCTCCTCGTCTTCCTCGTGCTCTCCATAGCCATATACCTCCTCCTCGTCTTCAGATTCGTCGTCCATACCCTTCAACGCAAAGACTTCGTCTTCATCTCCGTCATCAGAGTATCCTCCAGGACCGACCCCTTCGAGTAGAATTTTATCTCTCGAGGCGTGAACTGAGACAAAGTTCTAATAAGACTGGAGAATCATGGTTAATCCAACGCGTACATTGGTCCTCTTCATCCATAGGGATGTCTTCTGCGGTATTCCATCTTGTCAGTTGCCCATCGGACTTCCTGAGAGGCTTTGGTTTGCGTTTCTGTTCCTTCCCTTTGCTTGTCCGCTTCCGTACCATGTTGCGCACTGGCTGTTGAACAGAGACAAGTTGTGTGAGGTTCAAAGCACTTGGACAGACTTCAGACTCAATAGTTTCCTGTGGTTACGTAATGAAGGGGAGATCGACGTCGGGCCGGGCTGCTCTGTTAAGCATACAAGTCGAGCTTCCTCCTCATGTCCTTTATCTAAGTATTTACGTGATAACGAAGATATAGAAGCAGAAAAAACTATGCGTTTTGACGTTCAGCGGAAATTTGGTTATTCCTCCAACCATTTCTGATAATATGCCAGAAGAAAAAATCTGCCCAACAGGCGTGTCAGTTATTTCTTTCAGAACAGTCTGAAGAACGGCTGTAACGTGTAGAAGGGCCTTCACAGAGTCTTGGTATATGGCACGGGTGCTATCCTCCGCGAATCTGAATTGAGATTGGTGGGAACGATTTCCTGAGATTGGGTTTTCGACGCCTCATCCGAACGTCGCACTATGCGCTGCCAGGAACGTATGAAATTCAGGCGATGAACACCTGGACGTGCATCTAGTAGGCATCCGAGATGTACGGTTCGAGCCCGAGAAGAATGAGCCACACGGCGCCTGTGCGAAAATCGCGACGCTGTGTTTTCATTTCCGGTCAATACAGTCGCATGCATACAATCCTACTTGAAGTGCAGTACCACAGTGTAGGGTTACCGTCATCGATAATTGTTCTCCACCAATTGTGTGTCTAAGAAACTCCCGCATGTCAAGCAAGGCAATTCAGAAGCATGTGGTGCATGCAGCGCGAGATCGCGAGAGAGGGCGTTAGCGCTGGCCGACGGATGGGCCCGATATTTTTTAATAGATAAGCCCAAGTATCTATACGCGGCTGTCAGTTAAGAGTGGGCGCGATGAAAACGGTAAGGAAACAAACATACCAGCTGTATCAGAAGGAGACCGGCCGGCCAATTCCTGGACTCTCACTTGCCAGATTTGCTTTTGGACTTAGATGATGAGCCAGAACTAAGGCTAGATTCCCAAACGCCGGTCAAAGGCCTAGGTATCAAGGGAGCTTGCTATTCAAGTACTCACCCTCCAGGCAGTGTATTCTTCATGATAGTCAGCTTGCCTGAGGATGCCGCCGATACCATTTGTTGCTCAATCGACTTGTTAATTTTAGCAGTCAGATCCTAGGTTCAAAGAAAGTTAGAGCGGCAGTGAAGGGGGCCTAGACTGCATACCTTTTGCATAGCCGCCTGCTTCACGAGAACAGTTTTCTTTGGAGCGACAGTGCGCTTCCCTTTCTTCATGTTGGCAGCTGCTTTGGTCGCATGTCGTGCATTCGGGGCCCTGCTCGTGAGACCTTTTGTCTTTCCTTGAACCATTATGGGAGGGGTCTATCGTAAAGTCGTGAAGTAGATGGAGGTGACAAACTGAAGTTTAAGTTAGGTGATTGCGACTCTCTGAAGTTGTGTGGTCACGTGGACCTGAGAATGCAACCTCCGCCATCTACCGAACTACCACTTCGCCCAACTGAAAGCACATCGTCCAGCAAATAGGGCGTCGGATGATTGTCACAACGCCCAACTTGCTGCGCCTCCAGCGTGCGGTCGTCGCTGGAAAAGTATCTTCTTCCTTTTCGCAACTTGAACTGCAGCTAAATACTTTCTGGACAGCGAGCATACCATGATATCCTCACCTTGCCAGGCGGCAAGCCCATTGTTTCTTCCGGACCTCCTGGGTACAGCGCGGTTTCTGGCCACAGAGTCACCGTCTTTGGTTGCACTGGCTTCTTGGGTCGCTATGTGGTGTCGAAGCTAGGTGCGTGTCCTCGCATGCGTCCTTCCAGGTCCTGTCTAAGTTCTCTCGTTCTTACAGGGAAGCAGGGCACGCAGGTCATCGTTCCGTATCGCGAAGAAGATGAGGCACGCGTTTTCAAGCCGATGGGAGACCTTGGGCAAATAGTCCGCATGGTATGTCGCGTGTTCCCAACGTCCGTCAAAAACCTGAATGAAATGTCGGGCCCGTCATCAGGAATGGGACATCCGGAATGAGAACACCATTGCTGAGTGTCTGCGACATTCGGATATTGTCTTCAACCTTGTCGGCAGAGATTACGAAACCAAGTAAGGTTTTTTTCTCTCTTGTTTTAGGTTAGTTCTCTAATGTCGTCGACCAGGAACTTCGATTTCCGTTCTGCAAACGCCGTTGGAGCTGGAAGAATCGCCAAAATAGCGGCCGAGTGTGGGGTCTCACAATTCATTCAAGTTTCTCATCTAGATGCTTCCAAGACTTCCCCTTCAAAGTATTATCAGGCCAAGGCCGAGGGTGAGGAACTTGTAAAGGAGGCTTTCCCAACTGCGACGATTGTCCGCCCTGGCCCTATGTTTGGGTACGAAGACAAGCTTTTAACCAACATCGCCAGTGAAAACAACTCCTACTCATACATCTTCCGAATGCGACTAACTTTCCATACCCACAGTTTGGCCGATATGGTGGAAGTTGAACCAGGGACGAACAACAGTCAGACCTGTTCATGTAAGTGGGACATGCAGAATACAACCACCGCCGGTGCACGAAAATAAGTAACGTCTTGAATGACAGGTCCTAGACGTCGCTCAAGCCCTAGTCAACCTGATTTCACAACCTCGCTTCTCTCAAACTCTCAACTTGCCTGGACCGTCTACTCTAACTTTCGAGTATCTTCTTGACCTCGTCTCGTCAGTTACCCTTCAGCCACCGTCCCGAGCCCCCGACTTGCCCAAGCCTGTCGCCACACTTCTTGCCAAGTTGGCCCAACGGGTGTGGTGGCCCGCGCTCAGCCCCGACGAGGTAACGAGAAGATACCTCAATAACAGCGAGGTTCCAGGAGACTGGGATGCTGTTGGCGTCCAACCTTCAGAAATCGAGACACACGCTATCACCTATCTTCGCCGCTATCGTTCCGCGTACGTCGCGTCGTTCATTTCTCACTATGAGACGTTAGCTAACTGCGTGTGTGAACTCAGGGAGAATTTCGTGCGGCCAACTGTATTCCCACCGCGTCCGCCGACACCCGTTGTAAGTCCGCTTGAAAAATCTCCTCAGGAGTGAGGCCGCTGACTGTGCCCGTCGTGTAGGTCGGGGAGTATTAACGGGACTGGTTGTATCGTATTCTTAGAATTTGAGATGTTCATTACCTGGCATGGTCGCAGTACCTGAGAGAAACGACGTAGTACCTGAGAGAAATGTCTTCGCAAGATGGGAGTGCAGCATCCAGGGCATCGGATGAGTGGTAGCTATCGCGCGGGCTCACACCAAAGGGAAATAGGCGCATTGCGGTGTCAAAAACTAGGAGTGGTGGTTCCTGCGTACGGCAGGCATGAGAACTGGATACAAAAGCGTGCCCGATACGGTAAAATATTATATGTAAGTAGTAGGGATGCCCCGTCAGAGGTGCCATGTCAGACTCAGAAGCCTGGTGGGACAAGAGCTTTTGGTTGAGGTGCGTCTGGTGGTGGAGTTGGATACAGCGAAGGGGCCATCATCTGCAGGGGGTAAGACGGCGCAGGAGTGTTGGGAACCTGAACTGACCTGCTGGGCACCTTGCTGTTGTTCCAGCATCTCCTTCTCCTGCGCGACAATCTTGGCCTCGTCTTCGAGCGTAAGCGCTAGCGGAAGACCGACGAGGAGCGCAGAGGTTGTGACCACCCAGACTATGTTTCCGATGAATTTTGAGCTGCGCTTGAGGAAGGAGGCAGTCTTGGAGACGCGGGTGGAAATGGAGTGTCGTGTTGTTGGTGGGACAATGTCCTTGAGGGCAGCGAGACGGTCGAGGAAGGACTCCTCTACGGAAGCGTCCGACTCGACAGATGAGAGGGAGACGGAGCTCGACGTTCGTGATGACGACGAGGAGGCATAGGGAGACGCGCCGGTATCCTTCTCTTCAACAATTTCGACCTTGACCATGATGATGCGCTGGTGAGAGAGCGTGACTGGAGTGACAAGAAAAAGGCGGCGTTGTGACCGGAGTGTGACTGGCAGGGCAAGCGGTACCGGAGTGCAGGGTCTACCCGCTTCGGATCCGGGGATAGTTGCTTACGTAAGATAACTGTAACAGATTGTGTTGTCCCTGCGCTGCTTGCCCATGCTTGGCTCCCTCCATTCATCGAATCATCCTATATATACCTCCCCGCCTCCCCCAGGCCCCAGCCCTTCTTCGTCATGCAGCACGACGCCCACTACCACAACCCCGCCATAACACACGGCACACATCACCAGCCAGGTGCGCCTTTCGCCCCCGCAATGACCCCTCGCCGATCTGTTCCAGGTCTCGCTTTGCCCACCCCGTCCATGCAGAACCAGATTCACGAGCTCGCGAAGACACTCCCACCCCCACGGAAACAGAACACCGCCTGCGACGCCTGCAGGTCCGTTTCGACGCCCAGCTTTCCCTCCGCTATCGCTCACATCCCCCCAAGGTCACGCAAGGTCAAGTGCAATCGGTTGCCAGGGCAGGAGAAGGTACCTTTCCATTGCGCTCTCCTTTGCCCATCTATTCATCGCATTCCTCGTCATTATAGTGCCAGGTATGGTCGTTTGCGCAGATGGCGACTCTCGCGTTTTCTAATCGAATTTCGCAGCATTGTTTATCGAAGAACTACCCTTGCACGTGCGTGTTTCGCCCAAGTGTCTGAGTGCCAGCAGCACGCTCAAATATACACCCCTAGCCATTTTGTCCAGCAAGCGACCAGCGAAAAGAAGCGCAGTAGTGCAGTCAATAGGAGACCGAGGAATATCAGCTCAGCGGGCGCAAAGTAAGTCCAACAATCACGACCGAACTTACCGTCGGAACCGCACTTGTGGCGGTGACCATTTCCTTTACCGGCCTCCAATTCTTTACCCCTCCCGTACTGATATCTGATCTTTAGTGTTCCTCCATCTACGACTCCCAGATAGTGAGTTAACCCTTGTTTTGTTGGACAAACCTCAATTCCTGACCACTTTACGCCAGTGCTCCTTCTAGTGCATCTAGTTCGGAATGCGGCCCTTCAACTCCTTCTGGAAACCCGCAATTACCTCTTATGGTCCGATACGGGTTTTGCCCACCACTGACAACCTCAACGCCTACGCCGGAGGTCCTGACTTTCATATTCGCACCCCCAGATCAGAAGTGAGTCTTTCTCCATCAGACTGCCTGCCAAACGCCAATTGTTTCTTCCAGCGAACAATCTGTGTTTCAAGCGGGGCTCACAAGATCTCCCTACGACGCATGGGGAGAATTGGCTTCCAAGCTGGATGATGAGAACTTCAGGGCTGAGTGAGTGCATTATTTCTAGAGCTGATGCCCTCGTTGCACCTGGCCATCCTCCGAGGAATTGCTATTTTTTGGTGAGCACCTATGATTATTTCACGACCTATCAACTAATCCTATTCCGGCTTTCAGTGTTGTCCATACATCTGACACAGATCGCTTCATTCTAGGTTTGCCCTCGACCTCGTGGAAGTCTTCTTTCAGATAGTTCATACACGCCTTCCCCTCCTTAATCCCGAGCAGTTCCGCAGCCGCCTTCAACTCCAATCTACGACCACCGTCCCCAGCATACCTCCTCTACATCCTGCACTGGTCGCCACAGTACTGGCTTGGGGCTGTAAATTCTCTGAACACCCGCTACTCATTGCCGACCGCAAGCGACCAGGCGGTCAGAGCCTCTTGGCCAAAACTCTCATTGATCGCGCTCGAGACCTTGCGGAAGCCCTGAAAGTGCACCGGGTACCCTCATCTGATCATGTCGTTATCGCACTATTAATTGAGCCTCTGCAAAATCGTAAGTCATGTGTACTGTCCTGAGCAATCCTGATCTCATCCTTCTACGCCCTAGAAAATCCGGATGACCCCAATGGTGAGCATTCTTATCAGCGATGGGCTGAGTCATGATCAATCTCTGAATGCTCCCCTAGGATTCCACGGTTTTTGGTTGACTTCAGCTACGCGCCATCTATTGGATCTCGGGGTGAGTGACCCTCCCCGAAACCATAAATTCCCGAAATGTTGACAAGCGTCTCGTGCTACTGACAAAGATTAACCACAAGTCCGTAATGGCCAATATTCAAGATCCAGAGAACCGTGGCACCATGATTTTTGCATGGTGGATGACATGTCTCTGCGATGCCTACGCGTCGGCATACTATCGACGAAAACCGGTCCTGGACGACGACGATTATGATATCGACTTTTACACCGCTGATCCCATCCCCGACATAACCGACGGAGCCCCAACTCCTTCTCCAAGAGAGCAACTAGAGGTTTGTGTGTCAATGATAGAATGTATTCGGCTCACTGATCCTATATCTCTTCCTGATAGTTCTTGGTACGTCGGTGCTCGCACGGCTGATCAGATTACAGTCCTCTAACTTCTTGGGTAGGGCTACTATCGGGCCGCACACTCGCTGGCTCGGACTGCCCGCATGATGTCACGTCAACTCTGGAGACCTGCCACCGATTCTGATGGCGTTCCATTCGACAACCTCTGCACCTTTGCGACCGCCTTAACTGAATGGAGAGACCATTATCTCAACGCTGTCGGTGTTCCCAGCAATTTTGCTGGGGAGTGGGACTTTGTCTCTGTAAGCCTCCACGATTCAATTCTCCAATGCCGAAATCAAATCAAATCTGACGGTTCTGGGTTTAGGCTGTCTCTTCGTGTTCGAGTGATGCCACCTACCATGTTATGTGGATTATATTGTTCAATGCCTTGGATGACTTCGGCATTAAAGAATTGAACAATGCCGTGGCATCCGCCTCCGACCTCACAGAGATTGAGAACGTCAAGCGGAAGGTCGCCGACGAGGCGCTACACGGAGCACTGCGCATCGCTGGCCTCGCGGGAGTGCTCACGTCGAATGGTTACCTGGTGAGTGGTGCAATGACTTTTCATCTCCACAATTCATCTCCTAAACTTTACCTTCTCGCAGCGGCTCGACCCCGCCGTGATGCACATCAGCTGTATACTCGCCGGCACACTGCTCGCCCGACTCGGGCGCCCGGAGGTGTCAAACTGCATCGCCGGGCTGAAGCAGTACAGCTACGCCTACGAGGAAGCTGGGGATCAGGCCAATGAAATGAACCGGCTATTCCAGCGCGTGCGAAACGGTGATATAGAGCTCAACCATATGGTGTCTATCTTCCCTCGTGGGTCGTCACCGGCCTCGAGATCGTCGCACAGCCCGCACACCTCGAACGCGATGCTGGTGGATGAGCATAGACCGAACGGCTCACCATCGTCGGCGCATGTACGTAACTGAGTAACCTTCCCTCTTCTAGTCTCCTTTCTGACTTTATGTTTCTCTTGTTTTCTTCCCTGCGCGTCGCGTCGTACAGCCATTCGCAACAGCCACAGGGAGCTTTTCAAAACCTGCCATCTATGGACAACATTAAAAAAAGAGAAGAAAAAAGGAGTCTGCAAGTGACGAAACGAACGCTCCCTGAATGAAGACGGAAATGACCCCCCTCCCCATCCTTCTTTCTCTTTCCTTGTATTAATGTAATTTATGTATCTTCACCTTCCTATCTGCTTTGCTTGAGACCATCGGTTTTCTTTTTGGTTTACTTTTTTCGTGCTTTCCTCTCCATCACCCCTATCGCTCGTCTGCTTAATTTAATGTGGCCAGAGTCCCCACCCCCACCTCTTGATCCGTTTTTCGCTTTCGCTGTTCGCCTCTCTTTTTCCTCGTTCTCCCCGTTGTCAGCATCTTTCCTTTTTCCACACTCCTCGCGTCGCGTTCGCATCTCACTTTAAAATCTTTACCTGATCAGATTGCTTACCTTATTGGCTTCCCTTGCTTCACCCCGTGTAATCGAGAAGGCTGTACAGGTACTAGTTTGTTCGCATGGACGGTATGTAGGGCGGAATTCAAGAGATTTCATGTAGGCTTTTCATCGACAACTCACTGCCTCGAGCTGGAAGGAGGCGCCGGTTGGGTACCCGGATACGGCTTTCAATGCCTGGGCTTGTGACCGGTCAGTTGCCGACCTTCGAGCGCTCAACGCTTCACTTTGGCTCCGCCTTGAGCATCCCCACTGACTCCCCGAGGCAGCCCAGAAATTATCGACGATGGTGGCGCTGTCGTTGTCCCCCAGGAGGTGAGCGTTGTCCAACTTTTTTGGACGGCTGACTGCTGCTGACACGCTTCGCGGCGCTCAGCGCTCGTCGCTCAAAAAAATCGCAGGTAGAGGCGCGATCATACTGTATTGCCCGACTCGGAGGTGGATTCTGACTCAACACGCCATGATGGAACCTCGAAATGACTCGAGCTCTTTGTTCCGCCAAATCCGCCAGATCGCTTTCTTATTGAATCAGGCCAAGAATTCGGATAAGGACGCGCGGGGCTGACTCGTCTCGTTTGTCTGCGCGTCGGAGACCGGAGATGTCGTTACCCTCTTTTCGAAAATGGGATAGTGCTACATACGTAGTGGCTTTCGAACATCTGTCAAGAAATAAAGAGAGAAACAAGCAAACGCCAAAGGAGGTCACGGTGCGGCGCCAGAGCTGGTTTCAATTTGTAAATTTGCAGCTCGGGTTGGAGTCAGCACAAGGTCCCCCGGCCGGGCCTCGTAACAGCCAGTAACCACCCTGAAGGGCCTGAAGCTTCAACCTGCTAAGCCTACTACCGTATGTAAACGCTGGCCTGAGCTCGAGGCCTGAGCAAGCGCCACATGCCCACAGGGCAACTCCGAGCGGGCGAGCGCTTGAGCGGCGCTTGCCTGACGACAAATTCGGATCACGCACTGGCTTACTGTTCGGTGTTCACGGCACACGGCACACAAAGAATCTTCAAACTTACAGGTCCCAAAAAAAACCTGAGCCTTGTGACCTGCGATTGGAAGTAGGAAGGGATACAGTCCAACAATTACTTGATTAAATACGCTGGGGGAATGAACATGAACAACACAAGGGTACCTGTAACAGAGTAAAGGAAAAAGACAGTGACACTAAGAGTACGACGGTAAGACAGTCTGAGGATCTGCTGCTAGTAACACAGTGGAATGCATGGATGGATGGCTGGATAGGGAATCTGGGCAATGGCAATGGGATGATGAGGTCAATGAGATGTCTGTATGTACGTGAATGCGAAACGTGCGGGGATATCGAGTGCGTGATGGTTTGCGTGTGGTATGTGTAATGGAATGCATGAAGCGGTAGTAAGGGTGGCGGGGATAGGTAGTAAGCAGGTAGGTAGGTAGCGAAGGGTAATCGTGCAATGAGGAACGTTGTTCGTGTAGGTTTGAGCGTGAAGTTGAGTCGTTCAAAGACAGGAGGATGAGCATGGATGCGATCGTGAAGTCCTTCAAGCAGGCAAGCAAGCAAGAGGAGCGAGGAGGAAAGAGAAAAGGGACCAGCAAGTTGAAAGGCATAAAGAACACCAAGGAAAATCGTCTAAGCAAGCGCGAGTCATTTTGAGCGAAACAAGCAGAAAAGAGAAGTCGTGCATGAGGGGAGACTTGAAAAGAGAAAGGTCGACGGCGAAAATGAAATCGAAATCGAATCGAATCGTCAACGCGTGCAACATCGTCAAGAGCAGGCGCAAAAAGCAAAAAGTCGTTGAAAGCAGAAACGCAAAGGCGCATATATCCAGTCCCTTTCATCTCCTTCTTCGTCCCCTTTCACCCCCTACCGCGCCAAAGATTTAAGGCGGACGCTCATACGGGAGCCCGCTCGCGTGGTTGAACATGGCGCACTTGATGTCGGTGAGGATCTTGCGTTCGTGCAGCTTGATGTACGTCTGCCCGGACGTGTCGAGATACGCGATGAGGACGTTGATCGCCTCCTCTGCTTCAGCGAGCGAGGGGCGCGGGTTCGGCGGGGGCGCGTACACCGAGTGCTGTTGCTGCGGGTAGTATGAAAGGTCCTGCTGGGATTGCGAGTGTTGGTGGTCCAGCACGTGTTCGTGCTGCGAGTGCGCGGGGTGTTGAGAATGGAGGTGGGAGTGGGAGGGAGAGTGGTCCATGTGGGAGTGGTGGGAGGAGGAAGAGTCTATTGACGAGAGCGAGTGAGAAGGGCTGGGGTGCAGGGCCGGGTCGAGGGGCATGCCCTGCACGCCATGCGCCGGATGCGAGGCGCCGTTGCCCGCGTCCGACGACCACTGCGAGACCAGCCTCCCACTCCCATCGACACTCTTATACTGCTGCTCCGCACCACTACCACCGTCCAGGCGCTGATGGTCGTACGGCGTGAGCACGGGGGTGGGCGGGATGCCCGCGGGGGGCGGCTGGGTGTTGACGCTCGCGCCAACCGTGCCGCCAACGGGGTAGCCTGCGTGCTTGACGGCCTTGGCCCACTCGCCGCGCTTGATGTCGTGCCGGTGCTTGAAGTTCTCGATCCAGCCCGAGGAGCCTTTGAACTTCTCCGGGGGGATCTGGAAAGATTTGGCGATCTCGAGGGCGCGCGAGCGGATGAGCTGGTCGGTGATGCTCGTGCCGCGGTCGGACCATGCTTGCAGGGATTTGAGCATCTCCTCCTCGACTTCAGGGAACTTGGAGGGCCTGTAGATGGGCAGGGAGGGTCAGCTGATGGGCGAGTTAATGAGGATGAGACAGGGTGTAGGTTACCTGTGCTTGGCACTGTTTTCATCTTTCTCCTCCTCCTCTGAGATGTTGAGCCATTTCTCCTTCTCCTTGAGGATCTTGCTAATGGTACTGCGTTCGACGCCAAAGACGGCGCCGATGTCCTCCTGGCGGGCGTTGGGGTTCTGGAGGTGATGGAGGCAGATGTTCTTGCGATCGATATCGCGAAGGCGATGCTTGTGGTGTTTTTCCTTGGGACGCAGAGCGGGCTCCCGGCTGGACTCTCCGCGTGAGCCAGAGCCGGTGGATGTCTGGGCAGAGACAGAGCTGAGGGTCGGAGAGGGGGCGCGTGGAGGGAAGGTGCAGGATGAGCGTGTACGCGAGCGACGGGCATGGTCGTACGGAGAATAGGGCGAGGCCATGGATGCCGGGGTGTCTGGGTTGTAGGGGGAGTGGAGGATCGATGCGAGGTGTGGGCTGTCTGCATAACGGTCGAGGGGGGAGTCGACGCGTGGCAGGAGTGTCTCGGACAGCTACGGGGTAAGATAAGAAGACAAAGCAAGAGGAGGGAGAGAGACGCGTACAGAGGGGCGGCGGAGGGGGCCGGGCTTGAGGGATGCGGAGCGGCGGGGCGGGC
>CACVBS010000033.1:2716-53063 GCA_902728275.1 Cyclocybe aegerita | reverse complement strand
AGGAGGACGCTCGACAAGCTCTCGCTCTCCGACCAGTAAGTAGTACCGCTTATTCCAGACCCTCAGTAAGTTATCGAAGTGTGCTTTCTGTCTGGACTGGAAATGCTATTAGCTGGGCTATGGGTGGGGCAAATACGTTGCCGAAATCCGTATGAACTCGTCTCAATGGTTTCACCTTCCGAGCGCTGACAGCTGCTGCTCCTTCAATGTACATACACGTATGTATGCACGAATGTATATGTCGTCGATAAAGTTCTCGGACTTGTTCGACACAACAAAACGAAGCAGGGTCTACGGTGGCGTTTGTGTGTCTCCGGGATTGGTGGCATTGCCAGTGGCAGCTCTTGGTATTGGTATTAGGGGCAATTTTGGGAGGTGTTGGGTGCTCGACCGCGCAAATGAGAAGACGCCGTAATTATAACTTTGGAAGACCTGTCCTATGATCGATTGCGGTCGCTTATTTTCGGGCCACCTGACACTGGGCACCTGCCACCTGTGATCCAAGGCCTGATACCGGCGTCTGAATGTTCCCAGCGCAGGCGATTGGTGAGGCGTGCTCGGGCGTCGAGGACGATGAAAGCCTGAACAGGGAGAAGTCGATCGTCGTTGGAGCCCTCGTAACCCCCTCCCAGTCATCCCTACCCTCTGGTGACCAGTTTGTCGTCTGCGTGGCAATCCGGTGCACTTGAGCTACGCTTGATATAATTAACACAAACCCCGGATCTGTGACGGAATCTGTGCAGAGAGGCTCGGCTGACAATGGTCACCGGGGACATGCAGGGCAACGCAGGTCGTGGACGAGGCGTGGCTCCCGCACGCGCTCGAGGGTCGCGCCGCCGCGATGCCCAAAAGAGGAGAAACGGTCGCCAAAGAGGGCAATTAGGCTCAGGCACGGGGTTTCCCGGCGGTACGAAGATCGCGGACCTTGAAACGCGGCCGGAAAAGGGAAGAAAATGGCGTGCTCGTGGGAGCCCACTATTCTGTCCGCACGGTAGCTTTGCGTGCGCTTCGATTCGAATTCGTCTTGATCCTACTGGCTCTGATAGGCGCGAGAGCCCATTTTCCTCCGCGGACTGTGGCGCTCCTCCTAACTACGGCGGTCGACGGTGGGCGCACGGGTCACTCGTCGTCATTGTCAGCGTTAGTGCTCTATTCTGGTCATGTGCGGCCCAGACCGGGGATGACTCAAAAGATGCGGGAAGAATCGGGAGATGGTAGCGCCGATACACAAGGATACACTGCCCGCTCGGAACGTATAAAAGAAATCTGAGGCGGTATGCTCGGGGTAGCCTTGCTTCATTGTTCGAGTCTACTCAAGCTCAACCCTCAACCACTTCACATAGACTATCATGATCGCGACCTCGGTACTAAGGACCGCATCGCACACCGCACTTAGGCGCTCGGTGCCTGGATTGGCATATGCTGCCACCACGCGCGGGGCGCTCTTCACGCCTGGCCTTGGAGGTGCTTCACGCAGGCACATATCGACGACCAAGCAGGCGGACCAGAAGGTCTCTTCCCCGCACAACCGTGAGTAACCCTGGGACATTTTTATCTTTCATCTTCTCACAAATTCCGACGTGCTTCACAGAAGAGTCTTCACCCACGGAGCACCTGACCCGACATGATGCGGTCAGCACCGTCCCCGAGAAGGTCCACGGGGACTGGGTCCTCTTCCATCCTGTCTACTCCCCGGAAGAGCTCAAGGCCGTCGAGGTATGCCCGTTCAACCCCATTCCACATCCGATTTCTGATCTAGCGAACTTGGTGTTCTAAAAGGTTCTGCACCGTGAAACCAAGACGCTCGGAGATAAATTAGCTCATGGCCTTGTTATACTCGCCCGCAAGATCTTCGACCTCGTCTCGGGGTACAAGCACATAGAGGGGCCTCCTGACCCCGGCATGACCATTGCGGAGCTGCGGAAGGCGGGCTATCTGCTGAGTGATAAGCAGTGGCTCAACGTGAGCTTCAGGATACTGTAAGGTCACCGTTCGTTTTGTTGATCTAGGCTTTCGTTCCAGCGTATCTTGTTCCTCGAGAGCATCGCCGGTGTTCCTGGTATGGTAGCGGCCACCCTTCGCCACCTTCAAAGTTTGCGTCTGATGGTGAGCGCGGTTTATTCGTCTGTTCGGGCTGATGTTGATTCATTTGTCTCAGCGTCGAGATAGCGGATGGTTCGTTAAGAACATTCTCTGGCTTCTGCCTTTTTACTCATATGCTTTGCAGGATTCATACGTGTTTGGAGGAGGCTGAGAACGAGCGGATGCACCTCATGTACGCCATATCCCCCCTCCGTACATATGAGCTGACGTCATCCATGACTAGGACCTTCATGACACTGCGCCAGCCTTCCATCTTTTTCCGAGCCATGGTGCTGGGTGCTCAAGGCGTTTTTTACAATCTATTCTGTAGGCGTCACGTTCCCACCGTGCTAATGATTTAAGCTCATTCATTGTATAAGTCTTATCCTATATAATTTCGCCTAGAACTGCCCACCGATTCGTGGGCCACCTGGAAGAGGAGGCCGTCCTCACCTAGTACGTTTCGCCTTTCATGCCCAACAAGAACCTCGAAGCTAAGTGACCGACCCTTTAGTACCCGAGCCATCCACGAGCTCGAAGCTGGTAAAATTCCGGAATGGTGCGTACGGTTAATATGCCTCTACGTGACTGTGGGCTCATGACGCTACTTAGGACTGGCCATCCTGCTCCGGAAATTGCGATTGATTACTGGAGGTTACGTCCTGATGCAAAGCTCCTCGATGTCCTCTACGCAGTCCGGTCCGACGAGACCACCCACCGCTTCGTCAACCACAGCCTGGCCAACCTAAACCCTGCTACGGATGTCAACCCCTTCGCTCTCCGCGAGCCCAACATGCTCGTGAAGGGCACCAAGATTGAGTATGCGCATTTACAATGTTTCGTTGAGATATTTTTGCTGACTTTTTCATAGGTTTGACCGCGAAGAGGCCGAGCAATACGTTCGCGAATCGCATAAAATCATACAGCGCCCTCATCAGATGTCCGATAGTCATTAAATTTCTCTCTTTCACATTTTTCACATGTCTATGCAAGCATCTTCATCCATCCATTCCTCCTCCCTTTCATCCTCATACCAATACAATTCGTAGTAATGTGCCGCACGCTCGGACTTTATTTATACCTAGAATACCTTACGAACCACTGCTCCCGCCCTTCAAAGAAGGATTTCCATCCTAGCCCACAGATAATTCTGTATCTCTCGTTGTATATAGTTTTGTAAGTAATTGCTAGTAGCAGCGGAGAAACTGACAAAATAGGAACGATGAGATCAGCGTTTGACGTTTGATCCTTGGCGCACTTCGATCTATTTATGGATTGGGTATGACAACGAGTGGAGTCCGCCGACTAGCTTGTCCTTCATTTCTTGCTTTCGCCTTCCACCCATCTTCATGTCGGATGGCCTCTACCTCTAACCGTGGCGGTAGTCAAACCTTACCAAGCCAAAGCTTTGCTCAGCCAAGCCTCACCGAGACAAGCCATGCTCCACAAACACGTATTTTCGTTGGACCCATGCCCGAGCGAGTGATCGCGCAAAGCGAGGCTCAACGGAAGAGGGCAAAGCTAACTCTGGGCAGTGTGTTCTCCTTGACCTTGGAGCCGGATAGGACCCACAACGGAGATAGGAGCGAGGAAGTGACCCGCCTTCTGAAGGAAAACGCTTTTCGGTTCTTTCTGCACGGAGGTGGGCATGCCGAGGACTGGGGAGAAGACGAGGAGCAGGACGTGGTCGACGATCTGGTGAAGCGCTGGAAGGAGAGCGAGTGGGGCCAGCTCTGGAGTCGGCGACACCACCAACTCAAGAATCAGCCTGGGCAGCTGTACGCTGGGGGGACCCAATGGTTTGGGACGAGCTTCGAGATTGGGAATCTCATGGGCGTCAATATTCTCCATGGACACGAGCATCCGTCCACCCATACGATGTCTCGGAAGCCGAAGGACACGAGCTCCTTGGCCGCGACCACAGGCAAAGACACGTTTGTCACCGCACGCTCCTCCCTCGATCCGACTCCTGTCGCACCCCAAATGAGCGTGCAGGTATCGAGCGCGGACTCGCAGACGTACAACCAAGCTCAAGCAGACGCCCCGACCCCTGCTTCCTCGCGGACAGGCCTTCTGGCCACGCGAGACTCCGATCGAGAACGTCATATTGACTCGGCGAACGGCGGGCCTTCTTCCATCGACAGACTCAAGAAAGCAAAGTCTGAAATATACCTTCGGCCGTCGCTCGTAAAGGATGAGCCGAAGGCTTCTGCCCGTACCGACGGAGAAGTTTTGGCTAGCCACGCAAAAGGAAAGGCTAAAGTGCATTATGCCGACTTGGCCGAGGAGGCCGCCATAACAGTGCCATCTGGCCCTCAGACTCCTGGACCACGGCCACCGGAGGAGGTCTTGGAAAGGACAAACAGCACGGTCGACGTGAATACTAGTTTGGCGGCAACGGCTGTTGCAAACGAGATGTCGGAGTCACCCTCCAGCGATTTCCACTGGGGAGATGTTGTCCTGCGAGGTGGCTACCAGTACATTTCTATGAAGTACACGAATATTAACTTCGTGGAGAGACAGGATGCTCGTACGAGTAAGCTACACAGAGTCAGAAGCCATCACACAGTTTGATGATTCTGTCAACCGCACAACGAGGGGACTTCGCTATGAGGACTGGGGAGAATTCCTCGTCGCATGGCGGAGAGACAGCATCGAGATCTACAGAGATCATGTTTGTTCAAATTTCCCCTGTGCCCTCTCCTTCCCCTCGTCTCATGTTATGTTTCAGAATACGCCTGGTAAAGAATGGGTCACTAAACGCAAACACCTGTGTTATGTGATCCCGTTGAGGTCTTCAAGAACACGGATGTCACTGTATTCTTTCGTCGATTTGACATTCTGCATCACTTGCGCGCCGACTACCACGAGGTTAAATGAAACGTCTTCTCGGTGGATCTTCAGTCGTGAAAAGGAGGGCACAAACATCTTCATTTTCAAGGTCAAGAGTCGTTCAAGGGCATACGACTGGGCCTGGCAACTTTGGTATGTCCAATGTAATTTCCGCCTCTTCATCATTAATACCTCTTCACGAAGGCGTCAAATGGGTGGTCAAGTACCTAAATCCATCGACATTCACAATCCTCGTTTGTCGACCAAAGTGACAATCGACGTGCCCGAAAATGAACAGGCTAATACCGCTAGTTTGTACCGCCTTTTCAAACGTCGAAATGTTATCGATCTATGCATGCAGTCCCTCCAAGCTGTCCCAGCATACAAATACTTGATTGAAACAGAAATTAGGGATGGTCGGTCTCTGCAACTCTCTTGGCGGCATAAAGCAACCTTGGATTGGATATGGCTCGATGAGGATACGTATGGCCAACCCAGAGAATGGTCTGTATTATGTGGAGTAGCTTTCAAACAGGTGGGTGGCATATCAACCAGTAGTGCGCTCAGGATTGAATGCTTGTTATCGTACAGTCATCGCAAGCACCTGTTCTGGAGATTCGAGTGGCGCAGCATGCTCCTACGCATCTGCACCTCAAGGACGGAACACGCATAAGTGAACCCCCAGGCATTGAGGGGTATCTTGAAAGAATACGACCGAACACTCAGACGAAGCATCAGCTGTATCTTGCGACCCATAATGGATACATGTTCATCCTCAACGCATACACCCCGTTTCCTCCACTTCCACCTGGCCTCATTCCACCACAGCCCTCTCTCTCTGAGGCGCAAAACCTCCGCCATACTGAAATCCGTCGCGGTACCAATCAGATTATGACTGCGACCGGTGTCTTCGATCTAAGGACCATCGTGGCAGTCAGAAGAGCTTTCCAGATAACGCCAGCATCGACTCATAATCATAGGCAGCTTCATGACGACGACTCTGCTTCGTTTCGAGTTTTTGAGAACCCTGAGGAAAGGACCCCAGAAGATGAGGAAGACGAAGGTGGAGAAGCATTCCTCAGCAAATCTGTCGATCGCCCAAGAACGAGGACCAGACGATCCTTCGAACTATTGCTCAATACTGGCCATGTTATACGCCTCGAAGTAAGTGCTTATCGATCTTGCTTCAGACGACTCCTTCGCTGTCAGTTTGAAATTTACCCATCGTCACCTTACTAGGCATATTCTTGCCGCGTGGCAATCGAATGGATAGAGCGACTACGGGCATTAATCGTGTATTGGAAGAGGCGGCACCGGATGGACGCGAAGCAGGAAATCGATCTCGCACAAGCGCAGCGGCCCCGCCTGACTCCGCAAACTCGGGTATGCCAGGATGAACATGAAGTCCCGCCTGAGGCCCCGGCGGACTTGTCCTCGCCTTATGAAGCAATGGACTTGCTTTATAATCGGTGCGTTCTCGAAGGGTGCAAGCCGATTGTGAAAGGGGGTCGGATTTACATGAAGAAAGGTTTACGGGGCCAGTACAAGTATGTCGTCACATCTTATCTGAGCATCAGAGTTCCTTTGTTGACTGTTGACCAATCTTCCAGGCTGGTCCAACTATTCCTGGTCGCTGGCCATCTCGTCCGTTTCAAGATTGGTTCCCACTCGATGCTCTATTCTGCGATGAAGAAGAAGATAAACATACTGGATGCGTATGTTTGCTCTGGGTATCTTGCAGCCCAGACTCTGCCGAAGGGCCAATATCAGCCCAACGCTGCGCCAACGCCTCGGAGATATCAAGATGGGCTGGAGACTGACGATCGAGAAGAGGACATGCTCTTCATGATCTGTTACCGACCACAGCCCCAAATGATGAATGCGGACCAAGATCCTACAACCACGCCAGTGAACTCGAAGTCGATGCCTGGGCTTTCCGCGAAGCATAAGATGCTCGTGTTCAAAACCAGGAGTGTTCTTGAACGGGATGCTTGGTGCTGGGCCCTGAATTCAGAGATTGAAAAAATCGTCAGGGCTCAGAAGGATAGGGAGGAACGGTTGAGGTCGGCTGGCAATTTGGTCGAATTGAAATAATACGTGGGTATGGACACTTGCACGGATTCTTTTGTTATCTTCCTGCTTTCTTATGTGATATGTCGCAAGGGTACCCTAAGCTCGTATTTGCGGTTCCGAGTGCAAGTAATGGTAATGGATTAATGATGCTAGATAATTTACTTTCTCTTGGGTTTCTTGACGCTGTGCACAAGTTAGCGAAATAGTCCAAGGAAAAATAGGGCAACGTACCCATATCTACTGCGAGATGTAGCACGATTGACGACTCCGCCGAAGTCAAGGGCACCACGGACCAGCTTGTAACTACAGTCTATCAGCAATTGCAGCGGCTGCAGAATTCTGACAAGACTCACCCTACGCCGGGAAGATCCTTCGTACGACCACCTCTCACCAATACTACACTGTGTTCTTGCAGGTTGTGGCCCTCTCCTTGAATGTATGCCATGAGCGACTTGCCCGTTGTCAGCTTGACACGGGCAACTTTCCGCTTCGCAGAGTTGGGCTTCTTCGGTGTGGCAATGATGAGACGGGTCACCACTCCTTTTCTCTGCGGACAGTTCTCGAGCAATGGGGACTTGGACTTTTCCTGTTTCTTGGGAACTCGCTTTGCTCGTATTGACTGGTTGATGGTACGGAAAGCTGGTGCCGAAACGTGGAAGGAACGGTGCTGAAGAGCCAAAGAAAGAGTGCTATAATGCACCGAGGGTCTTGCTAGGGATAGAGCCCATAATGACGAGGGGCGTGCTGCCACCCGGAGCGCAGAAAACATGGATGAGCTGAAGCCTGAAGGAGTCGGGTCTGCCAAGCCTGGGACCTGGGACTCGTAGTTCGAAACGCGCGTGTTTGCGGCACGTGCCTTTGCCAAACAAGCGAAACGCGTCGCTAATGGGCCTCTGTGCTTCTCTCCCGTCGTTCAACCATGCCTGTCGCAACTTCTTCGCGTCGCAAGCCTACGCTACGCAGGCAGAACTCGGAAGAAATCGAAGACGCGCGTCCTACCCAAGCTCCTGCAAGCGACGAAGACCAACCACGCCGCAACGGGCGTGTAAAAAAGGAGAAGCAAGGCAAAGGGAAACAAAGAGCCGAAACGGACGACGAGGAAACAGCTCGTCCAGCCGCTGCTGCTGCTGATGATGATGATGAAGACGATGATGACCGAATCGACGTCGCTAATTTCCCCAACCAACCATTTGGCAAGCTCGAGGCGGTCAAACTAAAGGGCATCTCTGAAGACTGGGACAACATGCGGAACCTCATCGGTCAGCATTGGGAAATCTATAGGGATGTCGCCTCAGCAATGGCAGAAACTGGTGAAAGAGACCTCGAGTCTTCCGAGGTGAGATGAACGCGTCAAGCTCCTGAAGGAAACGAACTAACGGCTCCATTGCTATCGCAGAGCTTACGAGAATTAGATAGAGATATGAAGGAATTCATTGATGTGGGTGCTGAAATGGGCGCACACTCTCAAGCTCTGAATGATATGCACCAACAAATCATCCGTGGCGAAGTTGTCGTAAGTCCGTAAATGCTGTTTGCGGTTCTGAATGTGACGCGCTATTCATAGGCCGACGCCCAAGCCCGCTATGAAGAAGGTCTCAAGGCTATCTTGGACCAGTATGCTGGAAAGACGACGCGTCAAAAGTATGCTCGTGATGAGCGATACCAACAATTTCATGCCAGCATATGGGTAGGTCGTAGAGCATGCTTCGTTGTCCGCCGATGCTCATCGTTCTATTCAGGAGGTGCACCACCCTGAGCAGCCCATGCCACCTCTAACCGAGTTCATTGATAAGGGTAAATACCCGGGTGTCGTTGCCCATGTTTACAGAATATTGATACCGTGCCTCAGAGACAGGCGACGACTCGGATGAAGACGACGACCTCGAGATTGGCGGCGTCACGCAAAACTTCACCTGTCCTCTCTCCCTGACCCCGCTCCTCAATCCCCTTACATCGTCAGTACTCTATCCATAATTTTTTGCCTCCGTGACGGCTAATGCCAAATTCCAGCAAAGTCTGCAAGCACAGTTTTTCAGCAGATGCGATCAAGGATTACTGCAGAGATCCCAGGAAGGCGTACAAATGCCCTGCTGCAGGCTGCAACAAGTCCTTCAAGCTGTCCGATTGCATTGCGGATACTGCGCTTGCCAAGAAGGTCAAAGCCCAACGACGACGCATCGAAGCTGCTGCCGCAGACAGCGATGCAGAGGAAGTCGTCGATTGATCCAATCGATTTCTCGGTTTCTTTCAATTGCATCTTCCTGTCCCGTTTGTTCTAGGCGTAGCTTCAATCCCTGCGCCTTAATTGGTGCAGGGTTCCGGGCTCTGTTTTATTTTTAGAGGTGGCCACCTGTCCTCTGTGTTTATACTTATTCAAGTTATTATACACTCGTGCTGTTCGGTTCGGGCTCTAATGTACATTACGATTGGGTCTCGAGGTCCTTTACTTACCTTATGACAAGTAACTTAGATCCACCTCAACAAACGCACCAGTGACATGGCGTCGATCGATTGCACAGTGGACCCTTACACGTTGTAGGGAACAAAGCATGTGTAGCTGGTTTGGCAGGACTTGCGTGTTTCGGATACCCAGATGATCAGAGATTTCGATGTCGCTAGATATGAAGGTCCTGTCAAGATAAGTTCTTTGACTATAAGCTTTCTTCAAGCGCCAGTCAGCAAAAATGACCGAGGGCGTGAGGGGAGAAAAACAGGAAAGTCGGCGATAACATTGCAGAACAAAGAGAGAAAGAAGACATGGTTATGAGTGACGCTAATCCGTATCCATGCTGTTTTCCCTTTCTCTATCGGCTTGCTCCTGAATGGCTCGCAGGAAAGGACCGACACCGGCTCCAGCCTCTTCAGGTAGACCCAAAGTTCGAACCAATCCACCGAGCATACCCGTCCTCAGGGCTTGGTCAAAGTTTGCAACGGCAGCTCTGAATTGGGGAGAACTATATTGAAAGACACCACGAGGAAAAGAGGGTGCAGCCATTAGGCGCTTAAACGGTAGACATAAAGTCATGGGCACGTACTGGATAATCCTTTGCAGGGCTTCGGCAGAGGGAGGCACAGGAAGATCTGGAGGCAGGTGAGGGAACAACGCCGGGATGAGCTCTGGGTGGCTGTTGAATAGTGGAGTGAGGTTAGCCGGTGTTAAAATGTCGATGAGAGAGAGATCTGAGTCGATGAAACGTAATGTTAGTCGACGAAAACGAAAGATGTGGAGGGTTTCAGGAAGTCGTACGGACCTGGTGTGGCTGACGGGGCTCCTCGTCTTCCTGACATAGACGTGAGCATCTGCGAAAGGGTTGCGAGTTGTTCTGGGGTGGCCTGGAAACCTGAGGTTGATTCGGCTGTCGATCTGCGTTAGGGAACACATGAGACGATAGTCCTCATTGGCGGCTATAGCACGTACGAAGATTCCGCTGGTTGGGCAGTTGTTGACGTTGAAGCTTGAGGCCCTGCGGCAGAGGCAGAAGGGTCGCTCCACCTCATGTCATACTCGGGATCTTGCAGCAGCCCGTTGACGTTCTCCGCGAATTCTGCGTCGCGGGCTGATGAAGCATCCTTTTACAATACATGTTACTACCCGAGATCGATATACCAAACACGTTCGGGATGTACCTGCATCCAAAACTACAGCGCTGTTAAATTTGAAGTAGGCTTCGAAATAGAAGGAGGGCACTTACGAAATGCCTTTGGTTGGACGAGGAAAACTTAAGGACATACACCCGGCCGGACGGGGACTGAGACACCTTGACGAAAGAGGCATCGAAGGGGAAGAGAATGAGATCCTAGAAGGATTTTCATAAACCGATATGAAAATTCGCATGTAAGAGATGACGGACCTCTTCAATATCATTGGTGACCCGATTCCTCCAAATGAAATGCAAGAGACCATCCTCAACGCCGTTGGTGAGATAGATCGCGCCTTTAGTAGGGCTTGGTTCAATAATGCTGGAGCCTTCTCTCCTGAAGGCGCGTCCAGCCTTGAAGGCGAGCAGAATTTCAGCGTTGGGGATCGACATGGCTCGGAATGAGTGAGAGGACGCGCTTTCCTGTGGCGACGCGTCATTCACTACTTCAAAGTCCGCTCAGATCTTGTGACCTGTCTGCAGCACCGCCACTGATTCAATACCTCCTGCTTTACACCAGCCACTGTCAACGGTATGCAATACGACGCTTTCGACATTGACGAGCAACCAAAATGGGGAATAGTCTCTCCTCGTGGAGACAGCGATCTTGGTCTGGTAAGAGAAACCGTGAAGAAGGAACAAGCGATCAAGTACGTCGAAACTCCCTTAATTCATGGCATCGAACTAATCTGCTTCGACCTCTTGAGGGATATTCTAGCCTGTCAAGAGGATCTGAAAGGTGCAACAAGCAGTTCATTTAATACGTTTGGGGTTGACTCTCCGGCAGCCATGTTGCTCAAGGTTCAGACAGTCCAAAAGGAGGTCGATAAATTGACATCTGGAAACGAGACTCTCCAAATGTATATCGACAATCTGACTGTCCAAATGGCAAAGAGAAGATAGATCCTTCCGCAGCAATGCCACTTACAGGGAACGCCTGATCCTTTTGCTTTACTACTTGGTGAACTCTCTTCTCTCCAACAACCTCTCCAAGCTCGGAAAGGCATGGCGTTCCTTGCTCCCTCAGACGCAGTCAATCGCGACGGGCGATTTATTGAACGAAGAGACAGATAGCAAGAACGACAATAATATAAATTAGACTCAAGAGATGCTGCACCCCAACCACTAGCACAAAGATGTAATCTCTTTTCCCGTCTTACAATCTTACACGCATCGTCCGGAGGGGCATGGCAATGCAATAGCCGACTAGTGACTTCGACCTGCAAGCCATTGTAGAACGATATCTCTGGGGAACGTCAGAGTTGAGGGGTAATGACAGGAGGCTCTCTTACAAGTTGTGTTGGCTCTTCATCGAGCACTGGAGCAAGGTCGAAACATAAGCATGGGAAGAGTCTCCGGTGTGAAAATGTCGGCCATACCGAGTAGCACTGCGAACACAGTCATAAATATAGCGAAATATGAAAACCAGAAGGGCAGGCTCACGGATACTGGACGGTCGGAGATCTTGTCAAGTTCGCTAGTAGGACGAAGTGATCAGGTACAGGTCCAGAAATAGGTGTCAATTGACATACAGGTTCCTGATAAGTTCCTTTACTGGTACATGTCCGTCCAGATCATTTTTGTTCCCAAGCTTCGGTCAAATCCAGTCAGCCATGGGCAGAGAATCTCAAGCATATAGATATAGGAGGACTCACCACGAGTAGAGGTACCCCTACGAGTGTAGGTTGCCCCAGTAGTTGGTGAAGCTCAAAACGAGCGGTATTGAACTTATCGTGCTATGCAATGTACTGGTGTCAGAGATATCATAACTGTTGTCTGCACACGAGTCAAACCCACATCAACGGAGTCAACGACGAAGCTATATGATGCGAAAGCTCAGCATTCGCCAAATAAAGTAAATTAAACTCCACTCACACGATAGCGTCGACCCCATTGCAATATCGTTCCCACATCGAGCGGAATTTCGGTTGGCCTGGAGAAGCAAGGATCGAGAATTGAATGAACAGATACACTTTATACGTACCAGCAACGTCCCAGATCTTCATAGTTACATTTCCCTTCCTAATTTTCCGGAAATTGAACGCAATAGTAGGGACGACGTCTTCGCTCCACTATCAGAGACCAAGTCGCTCAGTAGCAGCGGATGTGGCTGACGTCTCGCTTACTTGTCCAGAGGTTATAACGTTGACAAAAGACGTCTTTCCGGAGGCCTGAGCTGGGCTTCAGCATATGGTTTGGATGGGTGAAAGAAGGCGGAGATACCTGCAAGCCGACGACCGCAATTTCAGCTTGCTTGGAGAAGAAGAGACTGCAAGAGACGAATCAGATTGAGCAGTAGGAGCTATGATAGTTGCCGCACCCGCTTATCCATTGAAATATGGACGTGAAGAAACCTGGCATGAGGATTGGCTTGAAGTCGATGTCGAGTGTGAACTTCGAGTCGAAGTGACGCCCAGTCGTGCAGCGGGAGCTATCTAGGCTGCTCCGGAAATAGGCCTTTCCCCGGTTGGAGACCCGCACGTGCCTAACACATCACACCGCGACTTTATTTTGTCTTCCAAACCATCCATCCAGCTATCCCGGACGCGTCCACGGAGGTCGAATCCTCTGCTCCAGTCTTCTACAGCGACACCTCGGGAACCCCTCACATTTATGTCTTCAAATGCGTTGAAGTCAGCCTCGCGTTGCCTCCTCACCGGCACAGGACGACATGTCGTTTGTGAAGCCTCTTCGTCGCGGACAACGGTACAGCGCCGACATTATGCGTCGAACCACTCAAAGCTGTCCAAAAAGGTGGAAGATTCAGATGCTGAGCTAGTTTCTCTGGCCGAGAAACTTCTGAAAACGATGCCACCTACGAAGAAGGGACCACCATCTTCAAAAACAGGTCGCTTGTCGTACAGGTCGTCAGGTCTGTCACTGAAGAGGCCGAAGGATCCGTTACTTGGAATCCGTTCTCCCATCAGACAGGCCGGTTTGGGTCCCATAGAAAGCATAGATCCTCCCTCACGTTTTAACACGAACAAGAGGCACCGAAGAAGAGACGACGATAAACGAACAAACCCAGACATGCGTACCCTGCTTGCCTTACAACAAATGGCTGAAGGGACGAATGATCTCGCTTTTGAGAGACAACTGAATTCACGGTATCAAGGCGACTTCTCGACACCCCTCGTCGACGAGAAGAACGCAAAGTCGGCGGAGCTGAAGGAGGACTCCTCAAGTGATTCTCCTTTTGCTCTGGAAAGTGAACTCTTTCCTGCCGACTCGAAGCTTGTGCCGGAGCGGTGGAAGGGTGACGAATGGACCAGTGCGCCTCCTCATGCAATTCCGTTGTATAGGTTTCTGATTTTGAACTTTAGCTGAGGATGTTGAGCGGATCAATTCCTTCCTTGACCCCTCATTAGATGACCGACCCATTGCACCGCATATTCTGAAGGGAGATACCTTACAGACTGGTGTTCTGGAGTCAAACTCGCTTGCTCTAACTGGTATGAAGCTCTCGTACTTGTCTGACGCCATCTCTTAATTCTTCGTAGATGTCCCTCCACGGAACAAGCACCTGCCAATATCCACTTTGAAGCACAATTTAGATCGTGTCTTATTCAGGTCAGTCTCGCCTCAGGTAGTTTATTACCCTGACTGAGAAAGACGGTTGGGTGCAGTCCTGGTGTTCATTGGCTGCAAGATCCCCGATCGCGAGTCTACAATTTCTCGCCATGGTTGGAAAAAATCCCCAAGGTTAACGACTTTGCCTTTGAGCGTTTAGCAGGCTTCATCAAAAGTTCTCGAGATGAGGTATGTCGCATGCGCTTGGTCAGTTGATCCCTCGTCTGATTTCTCGGAAGGACCTACGGACACTTGCAAAACAGGAAAGGAGGAAGTTTGCAGGCTCGACCTCCTCCTTGTCGGGCATGTTGAGCCATATATATTTCCTGCTATCTGAGTTCAAGGACCCAGACTTCTCAATGATGAGCCAGCACTTCAAGAGTCAAGTACGTTACACGATTTCATTTCTTATGTATCAGTCCTTAGTTTATTTGCATCGCTAGCCTTCTGGCTTCACCTCAGGGCAACGAATGCCTGTCACTGCAGCCTTGGTTTATAAAGATGGTGTTTATGCTGTGGACTCACATACCGCTGAATTCGATGATCCAGATAAGAATGTCTTGACGTGGATGGTATGGCTACTATTTTTCGGCCCTTGAAGCGTGCTGAGACCTTTCTATCCTCCAGGGCACTCTGCTGGAACATTTCCTTACCAAAACCCCTGAAAAGTTCAAGAAATTTTTGAGGCGAGAATCGGAGCCCATTCAGAAAAATGAAACTCCCATAATGAGGGAAGCGTTCCGCTTTTCGAAGGTATACTCGTCTTTGCAACCATTCTATGTTGAATCTAAAGTACCTACGCATAGTCTAAAGAGTTCGTGATGCGCTCCCAACTTGACTGTCAAGATCATAGGCTGCCAGGCACTGGTGTTTTCGATCTCAAAACTCGGGCATGCGTTACAATCCGAATGGATATTCTCAACTACGAGGTTCGTTGCGATTATGGTCGGTCATTCTTGTTTGCTTATTTGTGACATTCAACAGGAAAACTCGGGATATTTGATTAGAAATCAACACGGCCTTATGGAAAGTTTCGAGAAGGAGTACTACGATCTCATCCGGTCGGCGTTCTTGAAATATGGGTAATGACGGTTTATTTCAATAGACGAAAATATGCTCACACCGCCTCTCTTTCTGAGTTTCCAAGCCCGTATAGGGAACATGGACGGTGTCATGGTCACGTATCATAATACTGAACGAATCTTCGGTTTCCAATACATTCCCCTGGATGAGATGGATGAACGTCTCTTTGGGCCAACCCCTGGCATTGGCGACAAGGTATTTGCTAAATGTGTCGAATTGTTGGAGGCGATTGTTGGAGAAGCTACCAAATGTTACCCCGAGCAAGTATGTACTGGCCTGAACCCTCTCATTATTCCTTTATTAACGTGTCTCTTCTAGTCCGTCCTCTGCTCGTTCGAAACGAAACTCCCAGGAAAGGTTCTTGACGTATTCGTGCAACCCATGGAATGGGGTGGCCCTGAAGAGACAAGACCCGTCTCGAAACTATGTGCCAAGCTGGACCACCGTCTTGACAACGAACTCGTGAAGGCAAGCGTGGCGATGAGAGCAGTCACCGAAGCCTGTAGGAGTATTTTTGAAATCTTCAGAAAGCTTCCTTTCTCACTCAACACAGGGACTGTCGACTACGAGATTATGCGTCCTCATCTTTCAGAAGAAGAGGTCAGGATGGATCTGAGTGGACTTAATCAGCGCAAGATGCGATCCCTGGTTCTACCCTCTTCCGTCCCATTGGAAGATGCGGAGCAATACTGGACCAATCTGAGTTTCAACAAGGTCATGTCGAAGGAAGACGCGAGGATTTTTCGCCCAGAGTCTTTCAGCCTTGCCACTGCAGCTATCGAGCGATACCGCGAGTTGGCCCGCGAAGGCCGCCTCATTTCGCAGAGGCTGGAGAGTGAACTCGCCGGCCGACCCAAGATCGTTCTGGGTGAAGGGATTTACGAGGAGGAAGAGAGTCTATTCCTCAAAGAGCCAACCCACTCGGTGGGGCTGGAGTCATCGCCTTCAGAATCGCCGTCGAGCCTTGCGAAAGCCGATGACAACGCAGAGACTAGCCCGTCGTCCACATAATCAACGCACAATCTATCCTCCTTCGTGCCATACCTGCTATTTTATCTTATACGATTGTAATACATATTACCCTACTCAGAGATTTTGCTGAAGGGATAAGCAGGGATGTAAGAGACATGTGAAAGGACATGAGTGGAGGCTTACCGCTGGTTTCCGCTGGTTTCCGTGTCTGGGCATTCGCATTGATTGGCTGCGATATCTCCTGTCTCTCTTCTACCATCACTGAGAACACTCCGCAGTTGCGATTACAGTCGGAAAACCTTTCCCAACCCTGCGTGGAGACGACATACTAATTATTCACCATGAGTGTACGTACACCGAGGCGCCAAGCCTTGTTGTCCTTTATTTCGCTTCCTAGACTGATTTGTTTTCGTCATTTAGGCCGGTCAAGATTCCGGAAAGCCCTGTCAAGTAAGCCCTTTTGTCGTTTATTTTTACACCCCCATCTCTCTCCCGTTCGCATCTTCATGAGCGGCGCCGACGACCAACCTGTGGCCAAAAAGCGCACCTGGGCCGCCTTCATTCCTCGTCCGGGTAGCAGTTCTGGGCGACCGAGTACCAGCAGTGGTCGCTCTTCTGGTACCTCGAGCCCCGTCGGGAATGGGTTCAAGAGACCAAGCAGCAGCAGCGGGTCCAAGGTCAAGGAGATCGTGGTGCCCGCCCTTGCTTCCCCTCAGGAAGGGAAGGAGCTTGCTCTACCCCACTCCGCGTCTGCTGCAACGCCGGAATCGACATTCGTCTCCGTGCCGACGCCCTCTCGCGGCGATGGCCTACCCCGCTCCGTTACCTATGACCCACCCCCAGTCGCACGACCCACCCCACAGAGAAAATGGACTAGCAACTTACTTATTTCTTCTCCAAAGCCTTCTCCTGAAGTCCTCGACCAGCGAGCCTCTCAGCTCGTTATGAATGCCCTCGAACGCACCAACTCCCAACAGACGCAGTCCATCAAGTCCCCTGACTCCATGAAGAATGGGTCCTTTGGCCTTTCGTTTTCCTCAATGATGGGCGGGCTTTCGTCGCTTTCGCTCTCCCGTACGAGCACCCGAGACAGTGTGAACGAGGACAAGGATCGAGGCCGGTCTATGCTCAAGATGAAGCGTGTCAAGTCATCATCCCAAGCCCCTGCTGAGAAGGAACAGGAATCCTCTTCACGCAGCGTGTCGCGTGCGCGCTCTCAGTCCCCGTTCAACTTCCGCCGTTTCCGCAATCGCGAACCGTCCCCTACCCCCGAGCCCATTCCCCTCAGCCATTCTGATGCAGACTTGTCAGATACGAATGACTCCGTACGTCCACGTTCTACGGCGTTCACGGATGACGACTCTGGCGACGAGACTATTGGCACCGACGCAGATAGTGAAGACGGGTCGACAAGTGAAGAAGACGTTTTTGACCCAATTACTGAGCGTAACACCGAACAAAACGCGATCATTGCTCCGGTCGATGTCCCAGGCGGTCCTGAAATTGAAGATCCCGATCCTGTGGGCGAAGGTGTTAACGTAGTTGTTGCGCCTGAGCCTTATTTCCCGAGTTCCCTTAATTCCCTATCTAACGCACGAGGCAAGAGGACTCCGCGCAGGCGCAAGTCCATGAAAACCCACGACCCTCTGCCCTTCAACACTTCGCGCCCTGTTTTCCAGCGCGATCGGTGCACAATCACTATCACTCAAGGTGATCCCACAGCCAAGCTTGGAGAGAGGCGGAAGAAACGTTACGTCGTCGCTAGTGACCTCAGCGAGGAGAGTCGTTATGCTGTTGAATGGGGTATTGGCACCGTCTTGCGCGACGGAGATGAAATGCTCATTACAACCGTAATCGAGAACGAGGCTAAAGGTGCGCATCATCTAATGTCTCCACAGCAGTCTTCTCATCTACCTCCCAATCAGTTGACCCTCCCATTCCCAGTGCTGCGGATAGGGCAGTAAAGCTTCGAAGTCAGCAGGAACGCCAGGGATTGGCATATATCCTCGTCCGCCAAGTTACTGGCCTACTTCAGCGTACAAGGTTGAATGTAACTATTTCCTGTCAAGCATGGCATGCCAAGAACTCCAGACATATGTTGCTGGGTAGGTTTCTCTCTCAATGACGTGTATACAGAGTCATTCTTCATTCATGCGACATTCATTTCCCAGATATTGTGGATCACATTGAGCCCACTATGCTCATCGTTGGTTCTCGTGGCCTAGGCCAGCTCAATGGGTAAGCGGTCTGGTCCTTCAATTCCGCGCTACAGTTGTGACTGACTCTGATGATAACAGTATTTTGCTCGGGTCTACTTCCCACTATCTTATTCAGGTATTAAAACGCTGTGACTTCATCTAAGAAAAGAGTTCTGCTGACCGTCACCCATTTTTTTTGGTCATAGAAATGCTCCGTGCCTGTCATGGTTCGTCTAGTCTACAAGTGCTGTGCTACATCTATCTTGATGATGACCTGCTTTTGCCAGGTTGCCCGCCGCCGTCTCAAGCGTCCTCCCAAAAAGAATGCCCATCTTTCTACTCATCGCACTCATGTCTCACTCGCAGAAGCCGGCATCGATCGCGTCGCCGCGAAGGTCGACCAAGATGTTCGTGTCATGCGCGATGAGATGCAGAAAGACGATAGTCGCCGTGATGGCGGACCAGGAAGCAGGGAAGATCGCCACTTCGCAGACGTCAATGTCAATGAAGCAAATGAGGACGACGAAGGTGAAGACGACAATGATGATGAGCCAGCTGCTATAAAGGTCGCCGGTTAGAATTTCTTTTCTATGGGTTTGCGGTTTGAGACATCGTAGTTCGATCATTCCAAGTTATCTTTGCTTTCATCGATCTAGCATCAGTCGTAGGGATTTACCATACATACAACTTATTGAAAGGGACACTCTTTGGTGTCCATCATTGAAATTCAGTTGGGGTATTTACTAAGTACAGTATTGTCCGTGAGTGATCACAAATCAGAGCTTTTGGAAGCAGGCACCGTTCCGAATAGTTCCTCGAGGAAAGCTTTGCTGTTAGGTTCACGTCCCAAAAAGTCCTACAAGTGAAATGTAGCTGGGTTAGACCCAGCGCAAGCTCGATACAGCATGGATGTACCTTGAGAGAGTCCAGCTCCTCCCGACTTCCACCATATCGGAGAATCTTGTCGCGATATAATTTCCCGCGTACAGGATCGAGCGGGCCAGCTTTGAATACGGTGGCTGAGAAACCGCAGAAAATTAGGACAGATGGCTAACCAGGAGTGAAACGCTGACTCACCATACATGTCCGCCGCGAACACAAGGGAATAGGTGTAGCTTCAAAGCAAGTTGAGCTCAGTTCCGACAACGAGAAAATCGAGCTTACCCATAGTAGCCTGCATCGTAACCGCCGGTGATATGCCCGAAAGTACCTTGACCAGGACTTTCCTTGTCATATTTCACGAGAGAGATCTCCTCGCGTAGTGTGTTCCAGAGTCTAGTATAGTCGTGGCTCTCTGAAAGACGTCTTGTGTCAGAATATGGACACCAAGAATAAACGGAGAGCATGCGTACGCTGGTCGGTGTGCACTTTGAGGTCGAATTTGGCGAAGAAGAGTTGCCGGAGGTAGAACAAGCCGACATTGACGTAACGACTGGGAAAGGTATCAACAATTCTCAAGGCGAAATATGAACTTTTGCTACTCTACCTCTTAATGATCTTCTCGATGAGATCAACAGAAAGCGGCTTCTTCGTCTCGTAGTGGCTTGACATTTGCTCGAGGACCTTGGGCTCCCAGCACCTAGTGGATTTAGTTAGCCAGAGTCGTATGGGCAAACGTGTGTTAATATACCAATTCTCCAACATTTGAGAAGGTGCCTCAACAAAATCGCGTGCGACGCTGCCGAACTTGTAAGAGGGTGAAAGAAAAGCTCTACGAGATAAACATACCTAGTACCATGGAAGCGAGCGAATTTGGTCTTGCTCAATAGACCATGGAAGACATGGCCCATTTCATGGAAGAAGGTAACAACATCGTCGTGGCGCATGAGAGCAGGCCTTTCAGGAGTTGATTTGGCCAGATTGGCGACCATGGCCGCCAGAGGGTAGCCCCGCGATCCATCAGGACGGTCATGGCCAGAGAGAATAGGCCAAACGGCAGCATGCGAGTACTTCGCAGCTTTCAGAACGGACATCTCAGTGTGGGGCCTTGTGCAGCAATCGAAATTTTACTAACCGCGAGGGAAGAGGTCAAGATAGCAGTAACCAATGAAATCGGACGAACTCTTTGCATCTTTCTCCCAAACGGAGAAAGCTTGAACCTCTATAAACTTGTGAATAATGTGACTTGAAGAGTGCTAAAAAAAGAAAAAAAGGACGAACCTGGGTGCCAGGTGGAAGCGTCTTTCAGCTCCTGAAATTTGACTCCAAGAAGATTCTGGTAAATGGAGAGGATAGTTGGTACGACAACCGAAACAGGGAAATACTCCTTGACGAGCATGTCATCTAGAGACAACGACTCCTCAATGTATTTGCGATCATAATAACGGTAGTCCCAGATGTAGAACTGCCCATCGAAGGGGAAGTCCCTTTCCTCGTGTTCCCTCCTCTTCATCGCCAGCAGAATTTCCAGCTCCTTTTCGCCGACGGGTCGCAGTTTACTTTCGAGATCGTCCAGGAACTAGTTCGTAGTGAACAAAAGTAGGAGAAAGATGAGTTTTAAATGCTAACATCCTCAATACCCTTGCCCGACTTGATCATCTTGACCTCGGTGATGTAATCCGCCCTTCGAATATAGGTTGAAAAGGGGAGAAGAGCACGACAACGTAAAAATTCACCATGTCTTGTATCCAAGCAAGCTGGCAATCTTGCGTCTCAGTTCCAAAGCCTTGTCCAAAAGAGGTACGTTGACGGAGAGACGGGATTCGTGGCCTTCTTGGGCTCTTTTTCGAGTTGCGGGGTTTTCGGCAAACTTGAACTGAAGGGCTGTCAACAGCCTGAAAACATCAACTCAAAACGGTTACGTACAACAGGGAAGATGTCGGGAGTTTTGTATGTCACATCAAAGACTTCCTTGTTGCCTTCGATGCGTTTGGTGTAACCTGAGATCACGTCCTTGGGTACGCCCTTAAGTTCCTCCTCGGTGAATGTAATGACTCCCTGACCGGAATTTCAGTCGCGGCTCGCTTGGAAGGTACAGAATGCCCTACGTTCTCTTCGTTGAAGTTTTTCTGGAGGAAAACATTAGTTCCGTTATAACATGGAAGAGGATCATCGCATACACTAAATTCCAAGCACACTTGAGACAATTCCTTCTTCAGAGCCATCAGCTCATTCCGTTTGTCTTCTGGAAGAGCAAGCCCGGCACGAGTTCCATCCAAGATCTGCAAAGAGTTAACGATGTCCAGATACTGAATGGCAGCTGTGCATACCATCTTTTCGACGAGACGTTGTTGCTCTGGTGAAAGCTTGTCCCATTGGCCTGATTCCTTGATATTCTTCTCTGCAGCAACCTTGGCGGTAAAAACATCCAGCCGCATCGAAGATTCGACACCGAAATCGCGGACCAGAGATTCTGCATCGTTGGAAGCATCGCGTAGTGCCTTGTCCGGAGACACATTTTGGTAGAATGCCAAGGGTTCTGTTACACTATCAAAGTGAGTATCCGCGTTGGCGAGAACTACCTGATGTTTCAAGCACCATGAACGTTGGAATCGATCCAGATATCTTGGACACTCACGAACACCTAAAGCACGAGGGCGTTAGTTGGACCCTTGGCGACGAAATGGGTGGCTCACAGATTCAAAACTGCAATCCTTCGCGTCCAAGGCTCCCACTTTATCCATAACCGAGCGATACTCGTCGATGGACTTCTTGGTCAACTCGGTGATGTCGTCGGCGGTGTGATCCCATAATGGTGCTGCTTGAGGAGGCGTGAAGGCCATACTGGGTGATTCGAATGTAAATGCTGAGAAGAGATTGGCAGAGGAAGTGATGGATCTAAATGGCCCAATACAACGCGTATTAGCAGTTGTGTATCGCGGCCGGAAATCTCCACAGGGGACGTGACTTGATATTGATCGCCAGCTCACTGCAGCAAGTCCAACTGCAATCGCCCCCATACCCGCCTTCCGACGTGTAAGACCGTGTAGGCATTGCGAACCTGCGCGAAGAGCCATTGAATGGCGTTTTACGAGGAGAATTGCTGTGACGTGTTGGCGTCTGGCAGTGGGTAAGTGTTGGCAATCTTATCTTATCACTTTTGTCCTCTTGGGCGCTTGCAGTTTGTTGACCCACGTCTACAAACTCATCACCGACTATCGCCCATCGTCACGCGTTCTTTGGGACTTGTCAATGTCATTTCTCGAGCACATCGGCTCCAGCGTGAAGCTTGAGCTTGATGACATTTCTGAGGCGAAGCACCCGGTCAATCGCTGCGGGGGTCAATTACATGGGATACCGAGTGTGTTACGAGCCAAGCTCTTCGTATTGTACTCCGAACTAGACCCGAACACCCTCATCGGCGTCGTTGAACGCGCGCCTGTGTCTGCCGGGTTGACTCTCGTACCAATTTCACCTGGAGCACCCTGGAGCCCTTTGATCAACTACGTGTCGCAGGCATCACATCCTTGGAGGATTGCTAGATGTCTACCAATCTCTAATCCCCCTGTACCCAGCACCCGCTGCTGAAACGCGTCTAGGGCGCTCGGTTCTTTTCGGGGACAAGTGCTCTCCAAGAGAAAGTCAAGCGCACTCAAAAGCCTTCCAAGCCAGTCCTCGCCGTGCTTCCCCACTGCAGATGAAGTATGCTATCTAATCAGATTGCACCATCGATTCTTGGCTGGGCATCAATCTTATCAGATAGCCATATGATTCTCCAGATGAAAAAAGACAAAGACGCCGAGCTCTATTAGTATAAGAAGACGACAAGGCTCCTGGAACTCAAAGAAGCATCCTTCTCGAGTTTTTCCGCCATGTTCACCACCGAGCGAACCCTTCTCCGCGCGTACGGCCCTGCCGACCTCCCCCTCCTCCTTGGCTTCGTGAACAACCCTCTCGTCCAGAGCACTCTTATCTCTGACCCCATCGTTCCCCGCAACCACCGCTTCGCCGTCAAGCTTGAGGAGATCGCCAACGAGGCCCTCCTCTACGTTATCATCGAGGCTACCGACAAGGAGGGTGGCCCTCAACCCATCGGCGCTGCGTCGATCACCGTCGCCAATGTGAAGAACCGTGACGTCACCTTCGGCATTGGCCTAGTGCCCTCTGCATGGAATAAGGGATATGGAACGGAGGTCACCAAGTTCTTGGTCGACTACGCGTTCAAGAACCTCGCTGTGCACCGGATATCCCTTGGAGTTTTGGACAGCAATCCCGGAGCAATTAAATTGTACAAGAAAGTGTATGTGACCACGTCTGTCAAACATAGTATAATCCATGTGCTGATTTATTTATTCTTTCAGTGGATTTGTCGAGGAGGGCAGGAAGCGCAAGGCCAACTTCTTCAACGGCGAGTGGCAGGACAGTATCTACATGGGTCTCCTGGAAGAGGAGTGGTTCGCTAAGACCAAGCAAGAAGCGAAGACGGAGGCAGCGTAATGTACATTCTATTTATCACATCTAAAAAAGCGCGTCGCTGTAATGTACAATTAAAAGCACGAAAACAATGTCCTTCGCGAGCACCAGAGGGGAGGTTAACTGTCAAGACGAAGCTAAAGAAATTTACGCGGTCGCAGCAGCAGCGTAGGCATTGCCCTTGCCTGTGAGCTCGGCTTGCCTCTCCAATGCCTGAGGAGCATCAAGAGCTTCCATCATGACCTCGACGAGCTGGAGTTTGTCGGCAGCAGCGAAAGCTTCATTGTCTAAGAGTTTGTTGAGCTCTTCCTTGTTGTTTACAGTATAGCTGGCTGTGGGGTATTTTCCACCGTCGTTCAGGGTGTCCAAAAGGCTTGACCACTTCCAATCAGCAATGTCGTTGTAGCGACTGAGTACAACAGTCAATGGGGCAACCTACAGATGCAGTACAAAAGGAATTCACCGATCTTTTCCATGAATATATCGCTCGATCGAATAGCCTTTGTTGTTCAGAACGAAGATGATAGGCTTCAAGCCCTTCCTAATCATAGGCGAGATTTCTTGGACGGTCAATTGACTAGAATGAATGATCAATCAATGCTGAGATGATAGATGACAATCGGGCCAGCTTACAGACTGCCATCACCCACGAACAGGATAACTCGTTCCATTCCAACGTCCTTTGCAGCCAAAGCTGCGCCAAGAGTGCTGCCTACGCAAAGTTAGCTTCGAGCGAAGTGCACCACAGGAGCCAGCTTTACTTACCAACTGACCATCCGATACTACCCCAAAGAATTTGATTGACTAGAACGGCACCGCTGGGCAAAGGAACATCCAGAATACCGAAATTGGCGGTGCCCGTTTCAGTGACGATGACGTCCTTGGGCTTGAAGAAGAAACCAACTCTTGGCCAGAACCACAAATGCGAGATGACGGGGGTATTTTCTTCCGGAAGCTGCTTGATGAACGCCGGAACCGAAAGCTTGTGCCCTGGATGATAGAAGTCACGGAGGCGTTCCGTGAGCTTGGGCAGCATATGTTTCATCCCGATGTTGTCGAATCGGGCAAAGTTGACTTCAGTGTAGGTTGAATGAAACTCAATCTGGCGAGTCTTAGGGATGTTGTATGAGAAGTTGCCGGTGTTGAAATCGCTGCCGAGGGAACCGATCGACAGGATGAGCTTCGCGCTTTCGACTTTCTCTTTGATGTCGGGATGTGTCAACGAGCCGACATAAATCTAGGTAAGAGAAGAAGTGAAATTGTATTGAGGATGCGGGTAACGGAGGGTACTCACTCCACCATAGCGGAAATAACTCTCATCGACAGCAGTCTTGCCCATTGGCGTCGCATAAACAGGGAAACCGGTAGCCTTGAGAAGTTCGTCGACCTCCTTTCGAGCATTGTGGCGAATGACACAAGCGTCAACGATAACGACAACGTCACCGTCAGCTGCCTGGACACGATCATAGATCAGATCTACGACGGCTTGCTCCATCTCGGGTTGGTTGAAGGGTATATCGTGAGACAAAGGTATCTTCAATCGCTCAGAGGATATCTCTCGGTAGACGAGGTTGGTAGGAAGAGTGAGGTAGACCGGACGGGCCTAGATAGACCAAAATGAGCGAACCCTCCGCAGGCGTGGTACAAAAAGCTGCATACCTTCGTGATGCATTCTGTTATAGCGTGGTCGATTTTTTCCGCTGCAGTATGTGTGTCCATAAGATATTGTTGGCAAATCGTGAACTGGGAGGCGGCTTTGCCATAAGCATCATATCTAGTTCGCGATGCTAAACATAGACTTCTACAGGAGGAGATATGATGATTTACCTGCCGTCACCGAGGGTGTGATGGAGAAGGGGGCGCGTCTTCTGTTGGACTGTATTTGGTACTCCCACAACATGGAGGACAGGCACCATCTCCGAGAAGGCTGATGAGCACCCAGCGTGAGCATCGAAATGCGCGAAAAAATAGACGCTCTCACCTCCAGCAATACCATTCATGGCCGAGAGCTCTCC
Source organism: Cyclocybe aegerita (assembly GCA_902728275.1). Lineage (NCBI taxonomy): Eukaryota > Fungi > Basidiomycota > Agaricomycetes > Agaricales > Hemipholiotaceae > Cyclocybe > Cyclocybe aegerita. The sequence continues at coordinate 27,248 of CACVBS010000033.1, read as the reverse complement.
AACACCGAATCTGTGCAAAGGACCTTGATCAAGAGAATGACCAGTTCGCATGTTAGAAGGACGAACGTCGTGGTTAAGACGCCAATGGAACCCTCTTTGATCCTGGCATAACCGTCAGCTGCATAGGCGGCGTTCAATTCGTTACTAAATTCATTCTCAGAGTTGCTTCTAATAGGGTGTTGAGAGTCATGCGTACCAATTCCCGACCCAGTCGATCTGGGGGTGGTCCTCGACCAAATCCTGCAAGAATGGAATCAGCGGAGGCTTTGGGAGACCAAGAATATCTGAGACTCACCAGGAAGCCAAGATTAAAATCTCCTGGAAGACCGAACATCGACTAGGATTTATGATCAGCACCAAGGATGCGAGAAAGATAACGCAGTCGCGTACAGTTACGCCCAACTGCGCGAGTCGGGTGAGGAGGTAGTTCCCAATAGAGATCTTCTCGACACCAGTCTCGACTTGAAGAGTCTTCAACTCGAGGCGGAGACGGTCGACTTCAGCTTGGAGAGCCTGAGTATCCGTAGACATGTTGTATGAAAGGTAAAGATGTGTGTGGAGGATGGGGAGGGTTTCAGAGCTTATATACAAAGGAATGACGATGGTTATCTTTCGTCTACTTTCGTTCTCCTTTTGCACGGTCGATCTCGGTTGTTCTCTGGGCAGTCTGGATCAGCAGACATGACGAAAGATAGGACGCGGCAGTGTAAACAAAAATAGCTCGGTGACGGCGCTGACGGCGTGTACGCCCAGGCATGGCCGCTCCATGCAGCTCGCTGGAACGCCGGCCCGGGCAGCTCTCTATCCGGCAGGAGCGTGCGGAAGCCCACCACGTGACCGACGCGTTTCGAACATGCCCCACTAGAACTGATGTTATCTCCTCACGCAAGCCTCTCGACTTCATTCCCTCCCCAGAGCCGCCCGATCTCACACTGGCGATCCACCTTCCAACGCCTCCTAATAACTCCGCTTTTCTCCGTCGTCACAACCCACTTTCTCGGCTATTCGACGCGTCAATATACAGCGATCAAATATGCCAGACAACTCTCTTGTACGTTCCAATCCCGACGATTATAGCGAAGATGAGTCTGGCTCAGAAATAAGCATCGGTCCTCCACCAAAGATTCCCGGAGTGATTGCAAACTGGTGGTTAAATGAGAACCTTGGTTCAGGTTACTCCGGTTCGTGTGGTTCATTCGCCTTCCGCGACGTCTTGACAGCCAATCTATTCTCTCCAGGGTCGATATTTAAGGCCACACATCTACATACTCGTCAAGTAGTAGCACTCAAGATTCAATACGTGAACCATGAATGTCCAACCAATCGTTACGAGCGCTACCTATACCCACTTCTACAAGGTGGGGCAGGGATGCCAAGACTATATGCTTCAGGAGTTCAAGGAGACTGGGACTATCTCGCGATCGATCTTCTGGGATCCAGTCTTGACAGCCTGTTTAGAAAGAGTGGGAAGGATACGATGGACCTCAGAAGTGTTTGCTCAGTAGCTATTCAAGTTGTGAGTTGCTCACGTCAACCCTCTCTCGTCACTCTAATTACCTCTTCGGCAGATAATGAGACTCCAGTTTATGCACGCGAGGGGCGTTCTGCACCGCGACATCCAACTGGGAAACTGCGTCATTGGGTTACCTCCGAACGACAAGATCATCTACATGATTGACTTTGGTTTCTCCAAACGATACATCGATCAATACACTGGCCGCCACATTCCTGACAGTAAAGTCAAGCGTGATTTTATTGGGAACTACTGGTTCAGGTATTCATTCTTCTCTGTCCTGTCGTTTGCAGGGCTCAGCCCTTTCGTAGCTCAGTTAATGTGCATTGCCGAGGCAAAGGTAAGCGCAGTGTCGTTCTCGCCGATGTGTCGCTCATGTATGTCTCTCAGTCCCGTCACGGCGAGACGATCTGGAAGCGGCCGCGTTGATGTTTATCCACCTTCTCACACCTCGCGGATTGAGTTGGACGAGAAATGGTGTCCCTAAAACGTCAGAGGCTCATACAAGGTTGAAGATGGAAAAGCGTAATGCCACTCCAGAATCACTTTGTAGGGGTCTGCCGTCTGAGTTCGAAGAGTTCCTGTCATACACGCGACGACTCGCGTTCAAGGAATCTCCAGACTATGCACAATGGATTGACCGATTCCGGGATCTAGCCAAGAGCGAGGGCTTTAGAGATGTAGACAACTTCGTCTGGCCGCCTCCAGTCCCTGTTGTGAGTTGGTCGCACATTTCCACAGTCGACGGATGTTTCACCAGATATTACAGGCCCCGTTAGTGAAAACGGCGAATACGCCCCTCCGAGCTCGAACACCAGCTATGCCACGAGATGAAATGGCCAACATCCTCAACGACCTCACGAAGCTCAATCTAGGAGCACAGCCTATCCTTGGAGACAAGACAAACGTTCAAGAAGCCATTCGGAAGGCCAAAGAAGGCGCTAAGATCGACTCGACGAAGAAACCTCCTAAGAAGGCCGCTCCTAACGGTGGACACGAGGTTATCGTCATCAGTGATGAATCTGAGAGCGGAGACGTCGTGCCTGTTCGATACCAGGCGCCGAAAGCCCTTCGGCTTAATCAGCTGGCTGAGAAGTGCTCGAATGCGACCGAGAACCAAATGCTAGCGCAGCTAATCCGGGAATTCATCGATATCTTGCAAATGAACAGTTCTAGAACCTTGACGAAGGAGGCCTTCTACTTCCTCGATGTTCTCTACAAACAGCTGGACGACCCCTCCGTGTTCATCAAGCCTCGAAGGTTCGTGATAGGCCTCCTGGGGCCAGCTTCGATCGCTAAAGCGCGTTGTTTATCAGGACTTCCAGGCAGCACTCGTTTAATGAGCAGGTGCCAGAAAAAGAACCCGCGCATATTAAACTCGGTGTAGTGGCTCGTCTACGGAGGGAAGTCAGCTATAGCCAATCCAACAAGGTTCTCGCGGCCATGGTGGCCGATTTCGCCAAGGTCACAAACAAAAGTACAGGACGGACGGTTACAAAGGTATGATCATCATGAGTATGCGAATGATACCAACATATTAATAGCTTCCTCTTTCCTCTCTTCAGGATGGATTCGCTTTCCTGGACGGACTCTCGGAGAGACTCACGGCGCTTCACTAATCCTGGCAGATCTTGTATGATATTTTTTGCGATATAGCTTTCGAAATTATTTTATAGTACTGCATCTATGGACACTAGATCTAGCTGCAGGATGTAGCCCAGTTGTCGAAATGTAAAAAGTGTATGTACATCTATGACCAAGTTCAAACTTGTAGTGTGCGGGTGTCTCGGGCCGGCTATCGTGTACACACCTCGGCGCTGGAGTCGCGCAATCCTTGTCATCGCAATCACTCACCGATGCCGCGTTTTAGAGATTTTGGTCCTTTCAATACTGAAGGTAGTCAGCATCCCTTCATCCATCCCTATCATGCCACCTCGCGCAGGCTATACAGCAATTCCTCCTGTACCCACGGATTACGACAGGATGTAGAGGTGGCCTGATACATCATCTCCCCCTCTGGCACCAATCATAAAGCGGGCTCCCTGACCCAGCGCGTTGCTCCATTGCCCCCTCTCCCATGTTTGACTGCCTCAATTCAGTACCCTTCGATGTCCTCGACGAGATATGCAAGCTGGTATGTGGTACGATTTACTCTGGGTCGCTTTCAAGTCCAGACTTCGGGTTTCGGGCGTACTTAGCTAATCGACGCCCTGTAGATCGTCGCGGAGTCGAATATTGATGTCGGCCGCGAGCACGCACACCGAGACGAGCCGCCGATCTTCGCGAAGGTCTTCGAAGCAAGGAGGGCGAGCGAGACGAGTCCTTACGCCGTGCGCCTCGTGTGCAGACGCCTGAATGAGGTGCTCGTGAGGTACCTCTTCAGGGATGTGTGCTTATCGGTTTCCTCGGACTGGCTCAGCCTGGCCCCGTCGCTCCAGGAGCTGGCGTCAAGGACGGCGAGCGTGTTCCAGGAGAACGCACGGACTTTGTGCATAGACTCGCTCGTGAAGAAAGAGTCCCATTATCTGCGAGACGACGACCACAAGGATGACGATCAGAACTTACTTCTGCCACTCGAAGTGTACGATGCCTACCCCGACCCGAAGACTGCGAGGAAGAAGCAGTCTGCCAGAGTAGAATTTATCGCGGAGGTGAAGGACTACATCACCCCGGCCATTGCGTCGTTTACGAATGTAACGGAGGTGAAGTGAGTCAATCTTTACTCCTGTTCCGTCGGGCTACTTCTAACTTCTTGCCGATTCCTTATGTTAGATGGTGCATCCACGAGAACGAATGTCCGCCGTGGTTTCGTACCGCCGTCATCAATGGAATCGCCTGCCTGCCCAACCTTCCCCGATTACACATGTCCCGACACAAAGCGTGGACGCGTAACTCCCGCGACTCCCCAAAGCTGTTTTTCCATGATATGGTCTTTGTCATTCCTGATATGCGTCAGCTCAGAGACCTCGAGCTCAGTTTGCATGAGCAATGTCTGCCAGCGGATTACAGTTCGTTTTGGCAGGCCCTCGAAGTTGGGAAGAACAGGCTCTCCCGCTTGAAGACGAATATTCTCAGTATGTCCGTCCTGGAGTACGTTGCGTCGTACTCTGGGTTGGAGCAGCTTTCGTTCGGGCTCCGTACGTTTATGTCGAAGGGACACATCGAGCAAAGCGTTCATGACCGCCTGGCGTCGTACATGTTCGATATTGCTTTGCCGAAGCATACAGAGACTTTGGAGGCCCTGGATCTTCCTGGTATCTTTGACAGCAAGGAAAGCTGGTCCGTCCGTTCAGGCAGCGTTGGAACAATTGTGAAACTGAAGAAGCTACGCACACTTACTGCTGCTTTCTTCATACCAGAAAACGGAGAAAAGTTGGAACACTTCGTAAGTTGCAGTCTGTTCTTAGACAACGCACTGACACGCCCATAGAAACAACTTACTCGTCGTTTGTCCGCCCTTCCGCGATTGCGTTGTCTTCGGGTCAATGCCACTCAGATGCACATGCGTTTCTACCACGGTCTCTTCGACAAGACGCCGCCAGTCCTAAACAAGATGCACGACCTTCTAACAACCGTCGAAGTCGACGACTTCCAGCGGCTTGAAACCATCCCGAAGGTGGTAGATGTTATCATCCACCAACACCAAATCGTAACCTACAGGCTGGTCACCAGAACCGATGGCTCAAAGTCCCACTACTATCATACCGACCAGGAAATCCCTCCGTTCGAACCAGGTCGAAGACACATCATGCGATGTGGAGGAATTTTCCGTGCCTCACCTATCCCTCGACCAGGGGATAAGGAATTTGAGGCGCTGAAGGCAAAGATCAGAGCGGCACGAATTAACCGCGCTAAGTCGTGATGTGATGTCTTGACGAAGTCAGTTTCCTTGACACGACGCGTCGACAGACCACGCTGAGCCTGTCAAGCCAAAATTTTGAAGGATCAAGACCAGGCCGCTGTCGATAAGTACGGGCGTCGGGAGGGGGGATTGCAAGTTGAGGTCGATCCCATGTGAAATTGAAACTATGGGGTGCGGAAAATATGTCGTTCCATAGATGATAGGACTATTATTTATCTGCTAGTGCCAAAGTCTGTGAATTGTGCGTGCATCAGGGAGGGAAAGGTGGTGTCTGGAATCTGGGCTGGAATGATAGGTGACGATATGGCATGTTCGAGCACTGTGAGGAAAACTTTGTGACCTTCGTAGAAGTTAAGGTGGATTTCATGGGCGCTTAGCTTGCAGGCCTCTGTAGACGCGTCTGAGGAGCAGCTGGATGCCTGAAAGAATGGAAAGCCGTTCGGTGAGGTTGACACTATCACGGACAACCGAAAGCCAGAATTGTCTGGAGCATCCCTGACAACCAGTTAGAATCGCCCCATAGAAAATATTGCGGCAAAGTCCGATCAACCACCGTCCCCATAAAACGAAAGGAGGCTCCTCTTCGCTTCTCTACCTCGACGTTTCGTCGCCCCTCTATCCCATTCACCGCCATCGTCATTAGCCATGGCGCGCAAGAACGACGATGATAACGTCACAGTGGTTCAGCAGGGCGTGTATCCTGTCCCGGACCTACCTATCAAGGATTTGCTAGACTCGATTCCGTGCGTTGCCTGTTACCTTCCTTTGACGTGTCTTGCTGATACGCCTTTTAGCCGTCACTGCTTCGAGCGCTCAGCTTTGAGGTCGGGCCTTTACATGTGAGTCTTGTGCGCCTTGTGACGCAAAACATGCGGTCGAGCTGAGGTTTTTCTTGCTTCCAGCGTCTGGGACAGCTTCGTGATTGTGTGCCTCTACAAGGCTGCGACATACCTGGACAGCTTCGTCGACCCATCTACACTTTCACTGCCCAGCCCACACCTGTATACCTTTGCCCATGTCGCCATTTGGGCGCTCTATGGCTTTTGGGCAGGCCTGTTCGCGACAGGACTCTGGGTCATCGGACACGAGTGTGGACACCAAGCCTTCTCTGAGTCGAAGACGATCAATAACACTGTTGGATGGATCGTGCACTCTGCGTATGTTATTTTTAGCTCATCTCACACCTTTTTCTTCTTGGGGAGGAATTGCTAACATGTGATTGGATCATTACCAGACTCGGAGTCCCTTATCACGCCTGGCGTATCACTCATGCGAAGCACCATGCCTCCACTGGACATCTCACTCAGGACCAAGTTTTCGTCCCATCAACACGTTCCGAACTTGGGCTACCTCCTTTTGACCCGGCAAAGGAAGACCTCCTTGGTTCTCGTGTCACTGAGGAAGTTAAGCGGGAATTATGGGAGGCCCTCGGTGATTCGCCCATTGGCGCGGTCATGGGTTCTGCAAGCTATCTTGTACGTCCCATCCCCTTCGTCCAACACTTCATTGCAACTTTTAACTCTGTACCTAGCTTGGAGGATGGCCTGCCTACATTGTCATGAACTCGTCAGGACAGAAGAGGTACCCTAAGGGCACTAATCGTTGGTCATAATTTTACCCGCATACGCACATCGTCCTGACGTGCCCTTAGACTTTGATCCTTCGGCCCCTATGTTTGCGCCGCATCATCGCGGACAGATCATCGCGTCCAACGTTGGTATTCTGCTCTGGCTCGTGGGCATCGCCACCAGCATTTACCTTAAGGGCTTCCTTGAAGTCTTCAAGGTCTACTTGGTCCCATACCTCTGGTACGTCATGGAATGTCGAAGTGACCTTTGAGAAACGGTCTGATTCCTTGTGTTAGGGTCAACCACTGGTTGGTTCTAATTACTTTCCTGCAACACACCGATCCTCTTCTCCCTCACTACCGTGCTCCCGAACACACCTTCGCTCGTGGCGCCCTCGCCACCCTTGATCGTAACCTTCTGGGAGATTTGGGAAGTGTTATGGCCTGGATTGGTTCTCATGCTACCAATGGAATTTCGGAGACACATGTACTCCATCACGTCTCGAGCAAGATCCCTCACTACCATGCGTAAGTATCTGATCCTATTGAACCGTGGCCTACGCTCACCCTTGCTCGCTATAGTTGGGAAGCTAGTCATGCCCTCAAGAAGAGACTTGCCAATGCGGGCATCCCCATGAATGGTGCCCCTGGAGGATGGGCTGAGGTCTACCGTGTCTTCAAGGAGTGCAAGTTCGTTGAGGACGAAGGGGATGTTGTTTTCTTCAAGAATGCTTATGGCCTTGCCAAGATGCGCCCTCAACTCCCTGAGTCCTCTGCGAGCGATTCCGGTATCGAGGTTGAGAAGTAATTGCCGGAAAGTATACCCGACCACTCCGCATACATACTTAGATAGAGCATATGGGATATAGAATGACAACGAACACCCCAGGTAATTTTTATAAAAGTAATGCATTAACGTCACCCATGAACTATCTGCGTGGTGGAAAGGACGTCCAGTCTCGCACTGCATAACCACCTAATCAAAATCCTTCCCCATGCTTTTCTTCACCGATTCCTTCCATAAGTCAGCGAAATCTTCAATATCCCGGCCACTGGTCATGTTGACAGCCTCGAAAGGGATCATGTTGTGCTGATAGGCAGGGGCATTGCTTGCAGCAGCTGGATGAGATCTTGAGTCGACAACCCGGAGGACTGCACAAAGGTCTTTTTGAAGAAACTGGTGTAATTCTTCGTAGGTGAAAAGTAGAGGATCTGTTTTCGGTGAGTAGGGATTGAAGTCCAAGATGTGACCGTGCGAGAGATCTCTTGTAAGGAGGAAATCGAAGGCGTCTAGAGAGCATAAGTTTATCTATTCACAAAACGGAGTACCTGAAAGAGACGCACAATCCTTCTGTGTCTCCCAATGTGCCTTGATATTCGTTTCCCAGAAGTTTTTGATAACAGCAGTGATATCTCTCTGAGTTTGCTGATTGTTCCAAAACTCATAAAAGTTCGTGTCTCTTTGCGAAAGGCCTATCCACATAATCAAAACCTCTTGGTGAAAGCAAGAACGACAGTATTCACCGAGCAGCTTGTTATCCCGAACGAAGCACCTCAACTCGCGTCCTCGGTCGACCGGGTACCACTTCCGCAGCACGAGCTCGAGCTGATAATCGGGGGGCTTGTTGGTGTCGAAGGAGCAACCCTCGAAGACCGTGTCTGTGCCAAGGTCGTGGTTGATGAAGTCCGATGATTTGAGGAGAAGGTAGACATCCGCGGGGGAGGTGCACTTCAGCGGGGCGGAGGCCGGTAGGAGCCACGCTGCGTCCTGGATCGGAAGACGGAAAGAGAGAGAGGTATCAGTGAGAGGTACAGAAGATGAGTAAAGACGTGCCTTCGGCGCGCTGAAGTTGAGCTTGGGGAAGACAGCACCGTACTCATTCACGCAATCTCTAATTCGCTGGTCAAGCTCTGGAAACGCGTATCGCTTTTGCGATTCCTCGTCAGAGTCCTCTTCCGAATCATCTGGATTTTCGTCCTTTTCGTCGTCTGACAGTGTGCTCTCAGCTGCCTACACAGAGGAAATCAAGCTCCGAGACGACGAAGTACAGTGTGAAAGGGCCAAACCAACGCGTCTTCCGAGCCTTCAGGGACGAACACCCGGTCGGCGTTCATGTATTCCATGAAATCCGAGGAGAGTGGGTGGATGATAGTGCTCTTAATAGTATGTTTCGCGAACGCGGGATACCATGAAGAGAACTGGAATGAGAGGATGTACTCTGGTGTGGCAGAGGGAAAGAGGTCATCGCCTGACATTTTGATGGTGGTGGTACGCTGAGAAAGAGAGTTGACTTGATCAAAACATAATGGGTATCCTGGCTATAATTGGGAATCTAAGTACTAATTGCAGTAGGCCTTCATATGACGGGTGACATAATGTACACAGATAATGGCTTGCTAAAAGGAGAGCTAGGTAGTGCAGATAACGGAAGATCTCAATTCAGAGTAACTCTGACGGCGTTAAGCCTTCTTTTTGTTGGCCAGGAAATCTTGATACCACCACTGCAAAGACGGGGGTCAGTAAATTCGAAAGCTTGTGGAAGAGAGAAAGACATACCTCGCAGGTCCTTCGCACACCCTCCTCAAGACCAACATCAGGCTCATACCCAAGCACCCTCCGGGCCTTCTCGATATTGTGATACCGCGTCGCACAACTGAAAGTGACCTTGAACTTCGTGAAGGTCACGTCCCTTCCGGTCAAGTACCCATACCACTCCGAACCAGCAGCAGCAGCAAACCCAACGGACTTAGGTAGCTTGATAAGACCGCGAGGTGGTCTCTTACCAGGGAAGTACTTGTCGAACTCGTTCCAGAACATGCGCGGGAAGTCCCAGAATGGGACTGGCTCGCCGTTCGTGATGAAGAAAACCTGGCCAGCTACTTGGAGGGGGTTCACGTCGGGGTTTTGGAGTTTGGCGCGAGCGAGAGCGTATTCGGACAAGGGGTCGAAGTGTGTCCTGATGACAGGCCGATTGGACACAAGTGGGTTGGGGTCGGCGAACGCAGCAGCAATCTTCTCTCCGTTGGGCGGGGGAGTCACATACGGACCAAGGGGCCGCACCTCGCATGTCGGTACCCGCTGGCGGCCAGTCGTGATGTCAACAGGAAGGAGCGGGTAGTCGATGAGCGCTAATTCTGCGGCTGAGAGTGGAGGAATTTCATCTACTGTAGCAGGCTTTTTTTCCAACCGCGAAAGAGGGGGTGCTGGAGGAGGCGTCTCGAGCTTATCGGCAGCTAGGAGATGAGCTTTCGCGACATTTCCGACATACGTCCAGTCGAATAGGTTCGTGTTGTCGCCGATTTGGAAGTGGGTCTGGCCGTTTTCGTAGACTTGGTAGAACCCAGTCGTCGCTTGTCGGTCGCCTGGGCTAAGTTATTACCGTCAGCTTTGAGAAATTATGTCGAAGGAGACGGCTCACCCGAAAATTCCGGCGGGTCTCAAAGCGACTGTCAATAGACCGCCTTTGCCATTGGCCTCCAGAACTGCCTTCTCAGCCTTGCCTTTGGTATCGTTATAGGCGTCCATAGGTACATCAGGAAATGGCACCCGTTCGTCGACATCGATGATATCCTCGCCGTTGAAGACGACACCAGCCGAGCTAGTGAAGACAAGCTTGCGAACTCCTGTTTCGACGGCTGCAGCAATGATGGCTTTCGTTCCCTCCACGTTGACCTTATAGAAGATTGCAGGATTACCCAAAGCTCCGTGCGGAGACGCAGTATGAATGATGCACGTCGTACCGCTCTGAGTGAGAGAGTTAGAGGTTGTGTCTTGCCTAGAAGTAACTCCTGCGAACCTTGCGCAAGGCCGACGCAACGGACCCCTGGTCGCTAATGTCTCCAGCGTAGAATGGCACGTCGCTGTATCGCTCCACAATGTCGAACGCCGATACAATGTCCCCTCGCTCCTTCAACTGCTGCACAATATGTCTTCCCAGGAAGCCATTTCCACCGATGACCATGTAGACGTCTCGTATCTTCTGCGACATTATAAAAGTTGAATCTGGGAGACGAAAGGGAGTATTGTAGGGCTGTCAGGAATATATGCTGGGTCTTCGCTGGCCGCAAGTTGGGCGACTGAAAAGATCGAACGACAGTCACATATTTCTCATGCCGCCGGTACCATGCGGCCCGGCCCTGGACGCGACCCATGTGACATCCCACGTGAGATGCGCCAGTCGCGCCTCGGTGTTGCGTTTTGTTTATTGCCCTCACCATCGTCCCCTCCGATCTCTTCCACCCATGGACCTACCATCAGCAAAGAGGCACTACAGCGATGAAGAGAAGAGACAGCTTATAGCCAATCTTGACATCGAAGGTTCACTTATCTTGCTGTTTCTGCAAGCGCCAAACATTGACAACAACACCCTAGTCGCGCATCGTACAAGACAATTTGAAGCATGGCTCACAGACAGGCTGGAAAACTTTACAATCCATCAGGAGGGACAGGTGTCAAGGATTCCAAAGCAAGTCCGTGCCATGACCATGCGAGAGTTTGGGGAGAAATACGAGGGGAATATCCAATCAGCCTTACGTGGGTTTCAGAAGGAACGGCTGGCTGCGGCAGGGGCGGATGCCACACTGGGTGAGATTGACAAAAGTGTAAGAAAGAGGAAGTGGGTGGCCAGTCAGGAGGCAGAAACCGAGGCATCCGGGTCAAGTCAACCGAAGGAGACTGATCATCGAGCACCTAAGAATGGTTTGTTGTTTTAGTTTACGCTGGAAGGGAATAATTGGCTAACGAAACGTTTCTAGCTCGAACGCAATTGTCGTCTCCGAAGAAAGTTGCTGGATCTTCAACTGGACCTGGGACTGCTCAGCGAGCGCGGTTGTTAGCGGCAGGAATCAAGACACCTGGCGGGGTACAGTCTTTCCCCATCTCTCATTCTTATTTTCAGGCTAACCTCTCTAAAGACACGCCACACTATGACCCGTTTACCTCCACCATCGCATAGTCCGCAAAAGCATCGACCACCGTTCAACAACACTACGTCAACCTACAATCCTCGGCCACCCTCTCGTCCAGCGTCGCCACTCAAGCACACAGCCTCAAAACCAAGCACCAACTCGCATGCGCAACAACCTCGCGTCCCTTCCAGTTCAACCTTCAACCCCACCCTTCCTCCTAAGACGCCAGCATTCCCTCCTCGGCATGGACACGACGATCAGACTACTACCGTAATGCGATTACCAAGAAAGGACGAAGATATGCTCAGCGTCAATGGGTCACCTCTAGCTAATCCATATCAATTTGGACTAGGCTGGTTCGGGGGAGTTGATGCGCAGATGGAGGAAGACTCTCAGGAAGAGACCAATGGTACAAATGGTGCTCGCACTCTAAAACGGACGAAGAGTAGCATAGTCATTCGACAGGATCCCTCGGTGGCATTAAGTGGCCTTCATTCACGGACAGACTCCCAAGCCAGTTTTTATACGGCATCTTCCCAGACGGCAACATCCTCAAGAGAGGAATTGCAAGCCTCCACCCAACCGTTCTCATCTCAACAAACCAGTCTTGGCGCTTTCCGCTTTCCTTCGACGCGTCCGAATAATAGCGACACCACTACACCACGTCCTATGACCAAACATACGAGATCATTTTCCGCATTGGTTGCTATTCCAACAAAAGACGGCCATCTTTTGGAGTTTGACCCTCTTCAAACGTCGCCTGGTGCCTTGGACGCGCTGGAGGGTATCTCGGATAGCGCGAAAAAGCAGGCTAAAGCAGAAATGGGAAGGTTGATACAAGCTACTGTGGACAAGTGGAAGATCCGATGACCTTAGTGGTGTCGATGCGATTCGTTTCTTGAACTAGGACAGCTTTTCGTCACTGTTATTTATTCTTCATTGTCACTCACACTCACACCATACCTTACTGAATTTGCCTTGAAGAATCGTTTTTGCAAAAATTTCACGTGTAGAATGGCAACTTCCCCTGTAGCAAATATCTAATCGTGTAACTCCTCATCGCTGTTGAGCTCGGAGGAAATGTTGAGTGGTCAGGCGTCCACAATCACTTCGATATGGGCAGGGCGACATTGGAGACTGTTTGTATTTTGAATGCCAACCAATAGCGGTGGTATCTTCGACGGCATCTTCTGATTGGGATACAGTCTGTTCCGAGGAAAGTCAGTTGTCGGAGGTAAACCGATGTGAAATCCCTTACCTTAGGTGTTGATGCTCCAATTCCAGGAGATGAGCCAGTGAGATCGCTCCAATCCCGAACCCATGACCCCGAGACAGAGAGAAATGGCCAGTGGTCACATAACCAATGACAGCGTCTTGTGCGGGCACTTTTGTCGATAGCTGCGAAATAATCAGCACTGAATGTACTGGAGAAAAGTTATAGCAACGAACTTCAGCTTCCTGGGGAGAGTCTTCGTCGATTGAGACCCCGGCTGACTGGCGAGCGTGAAGAGTTTTCGACCACTGCCTCGCTAGATCATCTGTGAAGCTATAGATCATGCACAACGATTCTGGCGAGCCACGCGAGCACATATCTATTTTGACATTGATCAAAGCACCCTCCAGCAGGTCGACGGCTTTGATGTCCGTGGGAAGAATCGGGTGATGGCGTTTGGAGCGCAGACGATTTATCTCTGATAGAAGCACGCCACCAGGGTTCAAGACAGAAGAAACCGCCGACAGAATTTTCGGCACTTCTGAGCCTCGGAGTAACCATCGACGTACATTCTTGTCTGATTCAGCTGCGCCGGTGTCTGTGGTCTCTCGCTGAGTTGTCACGAAAGAGGTCGCTGGCCTGCTCCCTGGGGTGTGAAGAAGGCCATCCCAGTCTGGTCGCCATGGATTCTTTACACCGAGTTTCTCATAGTTGACGCGTTTAGCTGGAGGTTTTCGATCCCATTTGAGTTTTTCTTTCGCTTCTTGCTCCTCAATCCATTCTTGATAGGGTTGTGATGGTGGATAATCTCGAGGGAAGTACGGGGTCCCAGCTTCGTAGGACTGCGTTTGCCGTTCTCGTTGACCGCCGACGCGAGTTGTAGTAAAGACAAGGGAGCTGAAGAAGGCCATGGACCACCCCTTCGGGACAATGAGAGTCCAGCCATGTAAGGATTGGCTGTCGTTCGAGTCATGAGTTTCCAACGATCGTTGAATGAGCAACACAGGTATGCGATCATCTTGACGCAAAGGATCCAGTCTTGTTCCTGGGATACCATTCTGAAAGAAAAAATATAGAAGCGGCTGATGAGAGTCGAACGGCATTTAGGACAGAATCCGCTCACATTGGAACGACGCTCGTCCAGATCCTTCTTCCTGTAACGTGGTTTTGCTAGACCACTGCGAACCCTTTCGTCCCAAACATCACTCGCAGCGAGACGAACAGATGGAAAAATAATGCTTAATTGATCAGGAGCAAGTTTTGCCTTGGCATTCTTGGGAGGGAAGCTAATCATCATGAATAAAATGCACAAAAAAAAAAAAAAAGAGGATAGACAGTCCACCTTAATCGAGGATCGTTTACAGTGAAGCCTATTATCATTCCTCGAGGCACAGAACCAGCACTTTGAAGATTGGTCAAGGACGACCAGAACTATGAACATGAATTTGAATCGATCTTTTCTGAGATCAAAGCACTCACCTTCAAGAAGTCGCCCCTCTTGTCAGAATGCACGGGGGACAAAGCGCCTCTGATAACTTGACTAGATTTTGGACCAACGATCTCAAAAACATTGACATGATTCTTCAAATTCGCGATCTCTAGTGTCATTTCTTTTGAGTCGCCATGAACCTCCTTGTAAGTTGCCAAAGTCTGAGAAGCTGCTCCTTGCAAAATATTAAGGACCTCAGTGTGCACCGATGGATGGAATCGCAACCAAACGCATCGTATACGCTCTGATGGGGCATTCTCAGCAAGGACCGACGGGGGCTCTTTTGCTTTCCCCTTTCCTTTAGCGTTGATCTGATCGGACTCTGCGGTTGCGGTGGGCGAATCTGCCGGCTTCCACACGACCGTCACAGGCGCAATGAGGTCGTAAGGGTATGACCCCGGCTTGTACATCCAGGTCTCGAGGACGCGAGAGCCGCCTAGACACCTGCACAGAAGTTAACAGGCATGACGAAGCGAACATGAATCTCGACGTACCGCTTCGAACTTGGTCCTGGTCCCTGGGGGTCACAAAATCTCTCTAGCATAGAGACCAGGATTTGCTCGGCGCCTTTAACTTCCACTAGGGAATAGTACGAAGCATCATGAAGAATAGCATCGTGAACGGCGGCTCTATGAGAGGGCCGATACGCCTTTTCCGTAGGACACACTGCCTGCAGCACAGTTTTGGTGACAATTTTTGAAAAGTATGCAGCCGCACGCACCAGGCGATAGCCCCATAATGTTTCCATGTGCATACGTTTTGCATGCCACAAATGTGTTTCAAGCCAGGATTTCTCACCTTTTACCCGTGTTACTCGTTGAAATGACTGAGAAAGGGAAACCTACGTATTCTCTTGAGAAATGAATCTGTTCGAGTTGTGCGTCTGGCAATCCCTCGTTTGGGTATGGAGCGACCTAATGCTTTCTTCCGAACTGGGTCCATCTCCACAAAAAATCAAGAAAAATGACAAACACTAATAAATGCGATACACACCTCTGCTCGTGCCCTGTCTCTTAATCTGAGGGGCACTCTCCGAACGTCGTGACTAGCGGCTCTCCGTCTGAGATGCCTTGGAAGGGTCTGCCACACTCGATGCGTCGAACTAGCGCTGAATTCTAGTTCAGGTTGAATTCGAGTATGCATGGATCCAGGGGCCCACCTAGCTGTTTTCATAGCGGTATGCATGGCGTCAATCTCGAATGCCCGGGCCTGATATTCCAACACCGCTAAGCACAACCATCTCAAAATAGCTTTGCTCAAGATATACCTCGACGAATCTTTCGAGATCAATGGAACTGGGTAATCCCGTAAGACCTGAGAGCTACTTTTAGTCAAGCTGCAGTGTAGACACAGTATGGCGGCGTACTGTCAAACTGAATTCTCTTCGAAGGTCCTGCAACCCCGCTTTGCGAACTTGGTCCGGCTTGCAAATGAGTTTGGACCGCGATTGTACGAGCCGCAGTCATCTTCAATTTCTTCTTTTCTCGCCCCGTCAGGTCATCCATGCTATCTCCACTCCTTCTCTTCTGTGCCATAAAGTTCAACTTCGCGTCGGAAGACCAGGCGTGAAGCTTGCAGTTCGATACAAGACAGATACGCGCAAGTAAATTTAGAGTGTGTGTTGTTTCGCGTGGAAACGGGGTTATTGCTCAGACCGAATACTTGAATTAAAGAAATATGACAGGATGAGGTTGGAGGCAAAAGACAAAGACTTGAATTGATTCCGAAGAATTGATTTCACGACGCGCACGTGATCGACGGGGCTAATCGCAACAACAGACACAGGAAATCGTACAGTTGGCCAGAAAGCTCCTCCTTCCTGCCACTATGACCTCATACGCTCGTCTCGGGAGTCTATCGAGACTATCAACGCGCTCAGTGCAGATTCGCGGCTTGACTACGTCGGCTGTTCTGAGGAACGAGGCCACGTCAAACCTTGGGACTGTTCAAGTTCAGAAGAAACCAATTGGTGGGTTCAGGGGAGGGTATGCCGCTCTTTTAACCTGTTGTGCCTCAATGTTCACTGTTCCTTACAGTATTGTTGGATTTCTGTTTGGCTTCTCCTTAGCATCTTCATTTGCGGCGTACCACCTCTTGGAGGAATACCAACAAGCATCTGCTGTGCTACAGGCCAGCGTTGAGGAGTTGAAGATTAGCACAGAGAAGGTGTGCCATTCCTCGTTGCTGGTTTGACGATCACGAGTGTCGCTTAATTGGTGTCAGGTTTCCGCACATGTCAGGCGGATAGAGGCCGTTGAGAAGGTCTTGAAGGTCTTGTCGGATACCTCCGCCTCAAAGGAGGATATCTCCAGGGTTCGCGCCGAAGTTAAAAAGCTCTATGGCGGACTTCATGTTGGTCAGTCTTTCCGGAATCTGATGCCCAAAATGTCACTTATCGTATGAATTTCAGAATTTCTGGACCTACGTACACATGTATGGGGAATTCGTGAGTGATAGCGCTTCTTAAGCGAGCTGACTTTGTCCAACTGAAAAAATCTGGTCCAGAACAAGATCTTCACAAGCTCTCCAAAAAGGAATCCACAGAAGTACGCATTTGATTATAGACGCTTTATAGAAGTTTTGCTGTCCTTGCCTCTCCTGGCTGTGGAATAAGTTGTCGTCCTAAGTCAACCCGTCTCCTCGAACGAAGCCTCGATGCATTCCTTTTTTCTCTGTGCAGTCCGGCGCAATTGGTGCAACTTTCCAGTACACTCCTATTCTTGGGGCTCCCATACGGTTATTACACGCCCGCTGCTCCGCTACGATACGTGTCGTCACGATCTTCACTCCATAGAAACCAAATTGCATATTCCCGCCGACTTTCGGGACGAACTTGATGAACGCATACCGCAGTGTCGAGGTTGCGAAGGAGCCTTCCTCTCTGACGTCGCACAGGGCCTCGATGCCCAACGTGGAATTCCTGTTGCGCCGTATCTACACTTCACAGCGCCTTAAGGCTAAAGCCCACGAGTGCAGACTTCAAAGCAAGTTGTGGACGTATTCACCAGTTCGACAAAATCTATCTCAGCTCGCACATTTCAGAGAAAATGATTTCATGAAGATTTGACGACTGCAATGACTAGTCGCAGGCACTACTTCGGCCAGATCGATGTCGCTGGCACGCTGCGGTCGCGCGTTTGTTCTCGCGACACACTGTGATCGGATCTGCCTAACTTTGAAGTGCATGGGCTGATGTAAGTACGAATCCCAGATTTGTCTCCAAACATGGTTAAGACATGGTCACAAGCGCTCTGAGGACCCCGGATGTTTTAAGGCACTGCGAATCCCTACGTTCCTGGCTTTTCCTACCAAAAGTGAATTGCCCTTAATTAGGCTGGTGATTGCCTCTCCCTGCCTATGGACGTCCCCCCCGCTGACGGATGTTCGCCTTAACAACCCCCACGCTCACGACGAAAACCAACCGAAGCGGCACATAGCTGGCGGCTTGGCCTACCTAAAATCGCCGACTGGCTAGAGACGCCTCGATCCCATCCTGGCGAGTTCTGAGAAAGAAAAAGCAACAACCGAAAATGATTTCAACATTAATTTGGAACTGTCGGCTAGACTAAAGCCCCCATGTATAAAAGCTGGCAATGTCAGTTTCCCCTTCGTTATTCCGCTACCTCTCTTTTGCCACTCAAGACAGGTTCTTGTCTATTTTGTTCGATTTTCTTTCTGTTCTGTACGTCCTCCTGCCTTCGACTCACGGCCGTTCATTCTAAGTATGAGTCCCACCCCGTCTCGTCTTCCTCCTCTCTTTGCAGGTCGCAGGCGTCCCTTCTTTTCTACTTGATTTTATTCAGGCTTTACGCTCCCTTTATCAACAACTAGTCTCAGCTGCCCACCATGTTCAACAAACTTGCTACATTCCTTACACTCGCCTGCACTCTTTCGGCTGTCTTGCCGGCACCCATCCAACGCCGTGAAGTCCCGCAAGGTCCGTGACATGGCAGATCCTGTTCTTCCCATGCTGACTGTATCAAATAAATAGAGCACTCACACGAACAATTCCTGACCGCTGTGCGCACCAGCCTCAATCTGAACAACCCCGATGGTATCGTTGATCCCGTCTTTGCCCTCCTCGGGAATGCTGCTGCACAACAAGGTCTCGGAAGGATTGCAGTAAGCCCAGAGCTACCTTCACTATCCTTGGGAACGTTTACTTATTTTCCCTTGTCGCAATAGGATCCTGACTGCCTCCAACTTGCCACTGCTGACCGGGCGTTCACCAACGCCAAGGCTGCAGGAGATGTTGCTGGCCAGGTCGCTGCCCTGATCTACCGTGCTCTCGAGCGCAACACTGGCGCTGTCGGGCAGGCCAGTGTTGCTTGCACAAGCATCCAAGCTGTCAACCCGGAGATTGCTGCCCTACAACAGCATCAGGTAATATTCTCTAGAGTATTACTAGAGACTTAGCTTAATTTTTTTTTGTCCAACTATGTAGGACCCCGCTTCGACGAATGCCGCCGCCGTCAACAAGGCCATTACCCTCGAGCTCGCCAGGCAAATCGCTGCTGTCGGCGGTGATCCGCAAGACGCCCTCAAGTCCGGCACCTTCGCACCTGGCGACTTGAATGACGCCAGTGGCAGGGGGAATACGTGCGACGACCTCGATGATCCCGTCGGCTGCATCTTCACCAAGAACCTTCTTGTGCCTGACGCCACAGCTGCTGAAATAGACGCTGCCATTGCGGGCGTCAATACCGGCAACAATGGCGGTGACAACACGGGCAACAACGAGGATACCGGGGCTGGGTATGTGGTTCTTGTGCTGGGCGGTCTGATGTCGCAGTTGCTGACTACTTCTTTTCATTGAATAGAAATGACAGTCAATGCGCCCCTCGTAAGTGCTCCTCTTTTGCTCATGGTCGTCCTGATTCACTGACCATTCTCCCCGCTCCTGTAGCCACCACCGTCGTTGTGACCGTAACCGCTGAGGCTACACCAACTGCTGCTGCAACCACGACTGCTGCTGCCCAGGTCACAAATGCACCCGCTACCTCTGGCAACCTCCAGCGGTTCAATGGCGCCCGTACGTCAATCAAGGGTTTTTTTACTGATGGATATCATCTAACTCGCTGGCTTTCAGTTGGTGGTGCTGCCGCCCCTAGCGTCACTCCTGGAGGTCGTGGATTCCAGGTCGAGGGATCTGACTCTTTCCTGAACATTGCCGCTGCTCTTGGTCGCTCTTGCGATATTCAACACAACAGGTGCGCCAACCTCGCCAACTCTGCTGCTGGCAGGGCGGCAGGTCTCTCCGTCGGCCAATGCGATCAACAAAACAACGTCTGCCGCTCTCAAATTTAAATCGATACCACTTTACCCTCTTTGTCAATACCCCCCTCCACGTGGTTTTGTAGCACTTGGAATTGTTTCTCGCAGCGGTTTCTCTGGCCTCCTGAAATGCCTTGACTTCTTGTTTGATGGGGAGCGGCTTCATTTTTCTTTGCCTGATTATCTTCATGTATTCATACCTCGGTTTGCGTGGCAATAATAGAATAGCGGCTTTCACCTCGTCCACACTTACCTGAACGCTTGACTTTGCATAGCTTCTCGTCATCATGCGCTCCGCCGTCCGTTCCGACCACGGCTTTCTTATCGGATATTTTGTTGGGCATGCGTACAGGGACAGCGATAGCAGAGATGACGCAGGTGAACTTGAGCTGCTGATTTACAGTGACTGCGGCCAAGTTGCAACTACCTTTTTTTCTTGGGATATTCGTAATGTGATCTTCAAAATCAACGTGGGGCACGCACGTGGGGAAACGGACTTTTGTCCTGACACGCCCGCCCGCTTGTCCTCGATTTGGATTCCCTGCACCTACGAACGCACCTGCCTTGTACGTCAAAGTCCATGGCGGAGGCATGCGTAGCTGTCGTCCTTGACCGACGCGCTGTCATCTCTCGCCCTCTCCATCTGTTTTTTCAATATCTCCAGTCTCACTATCTATCAGCCTCACGCGGTCGGTACTACTACACCTCTTAATCTCAGCAATCTCACAGTACCCGGAATGGCATCGTATGCCCTGCTCGCATGTGCTCACTCCGTAACCGTGCCTCACAAGCATCCTCTCAGAAGCACTTTATAACCCCATGTTTCTCATGTTTTACAGGTCACCCACTGGACGGTCGCCTCCTCTGACGCCTTCTTCCTCCTGCTGGACGAGGTCATGGCCAGACTCTGTTCGCTGGTCTTCCTGTCGGCCTGCCTGGCTGGGGTATCATCGGTCTCCATCACCGACATCCAAGGCATCTCTTATCTCAGTCCGCTGAACGGGCAGACCGTCAACAATGTGACCGGCCTGGTTACTGCGAAGGTGAGGTCCTGTCGCACAGACCGCGTTCAACACTCACCAGCCATTTCGCCAGGCCTCAAACGGGTTCTACATCCAAGGAGAGAGGTCCGAGGATGTACGGGCGTCGAACGGACTCTTTGTCTTCTCCTCTTCTGCTTTGCCGCTGGTCAACGTTGGAGACTTCATCACGCTGAATGGACGCGTCTCCGAATTCCGGTCGGCGACGTCGCCCAACAATCTCTTCATGACAGAGATCGTCAGCCCGACCGACGTCGTCGTCCTGTCATCCAACAACACCCTCACACCTCTCATCCTCGGCAAGGACAGAAGTCCACCGACGCGTCTGCTCAACGCACTCGACGTCGGCCCAGATGGCTTCCTATCCGCACCCAACAACAGCAGCCTGATCTCGACGACCAATGCTACTCTTGAGCCCGACAAATTCGGCATGGATTTCTGGGAGAGTCTTGAGGGCCAGCTCGTTACCATTCCTCGCCCAACTGCCACCGGATTCCGAAACAATTTCGGGGAGTTTTGGGTTTATGGTGACTGGAAGGTAACTGGAAAGAACAGCCGTGGCGGTCTGACCATTAACTTTGGTATGTATCTAAACTCGACTGTCCCGGAATGTATTTAACTGACCCTCTCCTCAGGTCCAGGCGGTATACCGGATGGCAACCCAGAAGCTGTGATCATTGGAAGCCCTCTCGACAGGAGCAGCAATCCCCAACCCGTTCTTGGAGTCCGCCTGGCTGACATCACTGGTGTCGTCGCCTACCAGTGAGTTGTATCCACAGAGCCTGGGGACATACACTCAAAGTCCGTGTTCACCTTCAGATTCGGTTTCTTCTACGTTATTCCCTTGACTGCGCCCCAGATCATCTCAAGGCCCGACCCGACCATCTCTCCAACTTCCATCAAGTCCAGCCCGCGCGACAAATGCTCGCTCACCTTTGGCGACTACAACGTCGAGAACATGGCGCCGACCTCAGCGCACATCCCTGCCATCGCAAGCCACATCAGCAACCTCCTCCTGACCCCCGACATCATGTTCGTACAAGAGATCCAGGATAACTCTGGCCCAACCAACGACGGGACGGTTTCTGCTAACCTGACGCTGACGGCGCTGGTCAATGCGATTGCGGCGGTCAGCAATGTGACATATGCATTTGCGTCGGTGGACCCTGTTGATGGCCAGGATGGTGGACAGCCTGGAGGAAACATCCGGACGGCTTTCTTGTGAGTAGACCATGGTTTGAAAAGAATGTTTCGCAATGCTAATAGGTCCGTAGATATCGTCCTGAGAAGCTCTCTCTCGTTCCTGGAGCACCAGCTGGTGGCGCTCTCGATCCTACTGAAGTCCAAGGGCGCTTCCTCAAGCCCAAGCTCTCGTACGTCTTGAACACTTGTCGCGAAATTCCTCGCTGACGCCCCTCTGCCCTTGTTCTAGCTTCAACCCAGGCCGCATCGACCCTCTCAATCCTGCATGGGAAGCTACCCGCAAGCCTCTCGTGGCCCACTGGCAAACCAAAGATGGAAAGGACCTTTTTACTATCAACCTGCATCTAAGCTCCAAGGGTGGCAGCAGCTCTACCCAAGGCGACGCTAGACCCCCTGTCAATTCTCCCATTGCAGCGCGTTCAGCTCAGGTTACCTCCGTTGCCGTAAGTCTCCTCCCAAATCCGATGATGCTTAAGAATCTTGCTAATCATGACCTTCGTATATAGACGTTCGTCAAAGCCATCCTAACCAAGGACCCCTTCGCCAATATCATCGTCGGCGGAGACTTCAATGAGTTCCTCCAAACACGATCGGTGTACCGGCCTCTCACCAAGCTGCTGACAAGTATCGACGAAGTCGCCGGCGTCCCCGAGGTTGAGCGGTACAGCTACGTCTTCGACCAGAACGCGCAGCAGCTTGACCACGCCTTGGTCTCGGACGCGATCAAGTTTCGCAGGGCCCAGTTCGAGCACGTCCATGTGAACACCTGGTCGCCCTCGTTGAGCGCTAGAATTAGTGACCACGACCCCAGTGTTGGACGCATTCGTCTCTGCTAATCGTTATTCTAATACCTAATTGTAGCCTCAGAGCATAATATACCCTGCTGACAAGCGATGTGGAGGATGAAAAAGATGTGATGTCCATAAAGCCAATATGCAAGGACACGATAGTATATACAAGGTTGAGTGGACAACGACAAAAGCTAAAGCGAGCCGATCTAAAGGTGTGGGCCACAATAAGCTGGGAATTAGAAGGACAAAACCTAAAGGGCGACACCAACCCGTTTGTGGTTCCAATCATGAGGCTCATCCTCATCATCGTATATCGACATCGACGTTGTCGTCGGCATCCGTCTCGTCGACTCGCTCGTTTCGCTGTCTGGCGTTGAGGGCGGCATGTCGACGTTGATCGCGGGCTTGGTGTCGATGAAGTCGAACCGGACGTTCGAGTTCAACCGCGGAGGGCTGGCGGAGAAACTTGTCGTGTCGTCCGAGCGGCTTATGGGGTCCTCTTCGTTGATGCCGTGGCCGCGATAGATCTCGCGCGAGTTGAGCCTGGTAGGTTGGAGATTAGGAAATGAAGAAAAGGCAGAATCTTGGGCCTTGACTGACATTGTTAGAAGACTGTTGACGTATACTACGATGAAAGTTGTCAGGCTGACGCAAACATAAAGCTGGGAGCCTACGTTTGCTTGCGACGAGGTGGAACGGCATCCAGACCGGCGTTGAAGGCATAGCGGCGAACTACAACCAGAAGTTCAGCGACGTCAAAAAGAAAAGCGGGTCCACAGTCTTACGGTGAGGACGAAGCCTAGTTGGACGACAGTCGCCAGGAACCCCCGCGCCACGATATAGGTAACAAGAGCTTCATACAATCCTTTTGGACTAAGAAGAAGAAGAATTGGCATAATTGTTCAGGTAGAGAATGAAGAAACATACGGCTTAACCGCTGGATTCTGTGACGGGCGGAGGTAGAAGCACAGAGCGCCAAATGTGACGGTGCCGGCGAAGAAGATCATCCCTTGTGATGTCGTCACGATCGCCTGAACGCACGGAGTGAGAATCACGATGGACGATCAGGAAGGTTATTTTGGTCGTACCCTTGTTTGAGGATTGGCCAGTGATGCGAAGGCTCTATCAGTTATTCTACGAGACGTCAATTGAGCAACCGTACAAGAGAAGAAAACAAAGGGCGTACAACTTGATAGTCAACACTGTAGAGAGTGATTAACGCAACGAACACGAATTATACAGAATAAAACGCACCTAGTCCTAGTGCTAGCAAGCATGTCCAGGAAAATTAGCGGAGAAAACAGGAATTACTTGCTCCGAACGCACAGAAGCCGGTCGTGGATAATACGGCCTGAAAAAATTCGGGGTTAGGAGACATTTCCAAGCATAAGGGAGGAACTCACAATAGTAACGGCCACAATGCCATCCTTGCTCGCTAATGAGTAGGATTTAACAACGTCGGGTCATTTTGCAATTGATGAACTTGCCTTGCCAAACGCGATAAGAATAATAACCCGGGAAGTGTCATGTGGAAATGATCCTCACAGTTGCACAATGAGAACAACTAGGATCTGGACATGTGTGAGCTGACATTCCGGATATCGAGAATAAAGTTCTCTTACGGAGAAACCGATTTCCGCCTGGATGAGTTCGAAGTGTGTCAACCAGCGCA
>CACVBS010000032.1:770538-789188 GCA_902728275.1 Cyclocybe aegerita | reverse complement strand
CAGGCCCACACTCGCGCCAGCCACCGCGCCCGCAGAGGTCGGCACCCAGCCCTCGAACCATATCGTGTCCGCGCCCGGGGTGAAGTGGAGGTAGGGCACCATGTGGCCCGAGGTCATGACCATGGCGGTGTCGGTGCCCATGTCCATGTCGTCGTCGTGGCCTTCGTGCGCCGCGGCGAGGAGAGGGAATAGAGCGAGGATGAGCGAGAAGGTGGCGACGAGGCGCTGATTGGAGGTCGGAGAGGGCATTGTTGGTTTGGATGGGGTCGTTATCGTCTTTGATGTCGGTGTGTGAGCACTGTCAAAGTGCCTTTCTTGCGTTTTTAGTTACAGTACAAGGCGAGAAGATTCCCTCTCTCTCGAGCCTAAGTAACGTAGGCAAATCGCACGAAGCAGAACTCGCACGAAAATGAAGTCGTAAGGTTCAAGATGGGGAAGTTGACCGCAAGGAAGAACGAAGCAACCCATCTAATCACATTGGCGACGGCGAAGAAAATAAACAAGCTCAAATAACCGGAGTGGGCGGTCCGAAAATACCCCTCGGGGTAGAAGAGAAGCCGGTGCGCCGACAAGCTTCCAGAGTCAGGCGGCGAAGGCGAATCGTACACTCAAAAACAACAGAAAAATGAGAAGAAAACAGAAAGAGAAAGGGGTGTTCATCTGGGCCCTTTGACGCAAAAAAACTTGAAAAAAGAAAAGAAAAAAAAAGACGAAACCACTCAAATCGCCGAAAATGAGCATGACAACCACATATCCAGCATTGATCCAGCATTCCTGCGGCGACATCTTGCGATCGCACCTCCTTTCCACATCTCCTTTCCCAGTTCTGCCCCATTCAAAGGTCCAACAGATTACCCAACCGACCCTCGCCGACACCCGTATCTCTGCCCATCCCTCTTCTTCACGATACGCGGAGCACTTCGTTTGTGGCCCCTCCACATTCGCCGCCGCCCCGTCGGTGTGGGATGAAGTTCCCGAGCCATTCCCCGAGTAGCTGTCAACAGTGTGACCACCACGGGGATGTGATCGCGATGAGGAAGAGGGCGAAGAAGACCAAAGGCGGCGTGCTTGGGCCGTGCTGACGTGTGCTCGATGACAGGGACGGCGGCCGAGGACGAGATGAGTAAGGAGGGGCGGTGGGTCGTAGAAGAGAAACAGCGACGAGATGCTGAGAAGACAGTACATCGAGGATGAAAATAGAGATTGGCGGCGACAGGGAGCGAGGAAGAGAAGATGATAACGATGGCGGTAGCAACGACCGGACACGACCACGACCACAGCGCCGCAAGGGTGGTTAAGGACCTCGGACGTCGGGTGCCATGTCGAGGAAAAGAGAACAACAACAGAGAGACAGTGAGAAAGTGAAAGAAATACACGGCACATATGCGCAGAGACGAGAACAGCCATGATAGAGAACGAACGGCAGAGCGAGCGGTCTGAGTAAGAGACATACGTACGTCGAAAGCTTGGATCCAGAGGCTACTGCCATCGGTGTTCACCTGAGGCACGTCGAGATCGAGGAGGAAAGAGGGCTCCGCTTCATGATAACTGCGCTCTCACTTCGCCCTCCCTCCCTCGTTGTCGCCGGAGTCGAAATTACTGGCCGGAATCTTGATGGGTGTAAGTCTTCGAAAAGAGAAAACGAGAACCGGAAGTCGAAGGAGGCGTCCGCGAGGAAATTGAAAGAGAGATGCAAGTAGAGGCAAGGATTCAGCGCCGTCAAAGCCAGGTGAGCCATTTTCGCCACCTCCGCGCTGCTGCCTGACCTATCTACCCTCAACGCCGAGCAGACAGCACCGACAGGCCATCTAGATTGTATTCGCCAGTGCAGCAACCTCCTACACGAGGAGGGCGGAACGAGGGAAACGCAGAAGAGAAGGGTAAGGAAGTGAGGGCGATGATGGGGGAAGATCAACAAGAGCGGTCTGATGGCATGTGGCTTGAGGCTTTTCTGCGCAGTGGCGTGAGAATCTGATCCCTTTGTTTCATTGGCCGGCCGAGCGGGCTTGGTCTGTGCGCTCGATCATCGGATCGACGGCTCTGAGGAAAATGCTTCAACTATTCTAGCGGCCGTTATTTTACGCCGCCCCCGACAGACCAGATTCGCTGAAGTCAGAACATTTAATAATAAGGAAAATACAATATCTATGAACGGCTCATCTAGGCGAAGTCTCCAAGTCGAATGGAGGATATTTATCAAGAACTCTATGCTTTGAGACAGTCAAATTGTCGGAGGGTTAAATCCAGCGAGAATACTGAGAGAAATGACGGCAGGAAGTGCACTCGCAAGAAATTACGTCCACGATGAGTCTGATGCTTCTGAGATTGCTGTGATGGCGGACCGCTATCCAGCGCCCATTATTTGGGCACGGTATCCGCTGGTCCATCAAACCGCATCTAGTCGCACCAGGCTCGTGTAAGTACGTGTATTCACGAGGTGGGGTGGGGAAGAGAGAGAGAACAGCGGGAAGAGCTGAGAGATTCAAGAGACTATCGAAGAGGAGGGAGGAAGGGAGCCTGAAGGATACACAGGCAGAGCCCTCCCTTAAATACCCCGGAGGGCCACATTGAAATGGCCCAACAACGCCACACCGGAACCCGTCCAGGCGCGGGGCCACAATTTCCCAGCCACGGGGAGCAATGCCCAGTCGGGGAATGCAAAGCGCGGGTTATTGTTTCAAGACATCGCCGGGCGCTTGACAATAAAGGTTGTGGCGCGGATGTCTCTCCCATTGCCCACTCCCCAAAATAGACGCAGTGAGTCACAGTGCAGAGCTCCATTATTGGGCACATTACGTCGCGTATATCGTGGGTTCTTGGACCGATTACATTGTCGCCAGCACACGCAGAGTGCAGTCTTCTTGAGCCACCATGACCGCGACTGCGTTGAGGGCCCGAATTAGCTTTAGCTGGCAATACTAAGGTTGTGGAATCGAGGTTCTTCTATATTAAGCTGTGTTGCTACGTGCTTCAACTTCATGAACCGAATTCAGCATGGGTAATCTTTGGGCGCCTAGAGATTTCCTGATACCTGTACTTCTTGGACGTACTTCTGATTGTTGCCTGTGTCAGCGCATATCTCAAGAGCCTTACAAACACGATAGTGACGGGCCAAGGATTCCCGATAGGGAAAATCTTTCCACATTTAGCACTCGCTTATCCCGGTCATCTCGTCTCGGGCACGAAGACGAAAGAAAGAGCTGTGAGAGAGGAAGACAGGAGATCGGTAAAAAAATTTGATTACGTTTTTTGCCTTCATTCACTCATGGCGCCGCCGTTGTGGTGAAGTCGTTATACCACGCCGCGCCACACAACCCTTGTAGTTCGCTTCCATCACCATTCTGTAGCTTGTCCTGTCTGTGGTGCTCTTTCCTTTTAATTTCACTCTATCCTTATTCTTCTCCCTCCTCGTACTTCTCCCAATTTGACGGCCTCGTTTTCTTTCCTGCTCGGTCGGATTGGAGTCTCGTCTGAATAATTGATAAGCTTAGATATAACTGTTGCTTCTACGGTACCCTGCCCACATCTCGTACACCAACTTGAGGCTCCAGGCAGCAATCTGAGGAAGGCTGCAGGTCGAAAGGCACTTCCTACAGGTCTTCTTCCATGAGGTTAACGTGTCGTGTTGATAGAATGGTGTTCGATCATTGCGGTTCTATTGTCTTGCCCTGTCCCGGCTACGACAACAAGAATAATAACGGTATGGATTTTTTTGCCACTACTTAGAAGAATGAGACGGTAGTAACGGCGTAAATAATGCGGAGGACGTCTCGACGCGAACTCGACACTTGTCATAGAGCGATGTGAGCAGCTGAGTTTACTGCAAGGATTTGAATCGCGCAGGCAGAACTGGTGGACGAGAGGTGCACACCTTGGTCTTTTACGCGAGCTCGATGGAGATCGTGTTCGGAGTGTTGCAAAATCCATCGGCCATATGGATGCAATTGTTGGTCAAAACACAGGTGCCACTACAGCTAACCCCGTTGCAATAAATCACGGTGTTCGTAGTGAATAGGCAAGTAGTGTCTGGTGAAATGTTGATACACGCCCCGCTGCCTGTGCACACATGACAGTACCCCTGACAGCGGTTATTATTGTTGATGTTGCCGTACACGACGGTGGTGTCCAATGCTCAACGTGCAGCGAGTGGGTTGGGAGCCTTGCCACCCTCCGAGACGATCTCAACCAGTGGTCTAATTCGGCGTTGCAGGTGAGGAATGTAGCAGGAGTAGTACCTTCACCTTCAGCGGCCTGTATGTAGAACGGTGTCAGTCCATGGTAAATGCGTACTTCAACAAAGAGATGAGGATTACCGGGGTGGGACTGGCGTTGCCTACGACCGCGAGGAGGGCGGCAATGATGGCGTAGTAGGTAAGAGCGAAGAATTTCATGTCGATACTGGGTAGGATCCAAGATGGGTCTCTAGGTCTAGTATTTCGCAGATGGCTCATTTTATACTGTTGGATGATGGTTATTAAATTGCCCGCGTTTATGCATCGTAAGTAGTTACTTTGCAATCAACGACTTTTGATAATGTGACTCACCACGGCGATTCTTCGATCGTCCACAAGACTTGCGCTCAAAACGAATTTAAGATAAGATAGCTGTTTCCGCATGAGGTCTACAGAAGCATTCGAAAGTGTCGACGATGTTGTTGGTGCGCGAAGAACAAGCTTCACGCGGTAGACTCTGTGAGAACTGTCAGTGTAGGTCCATATAGGAATCACGTTGCCCATTGCACCTGGTGTACATGTGGACCGAGAAGGCTGTAATTCTCACGATCAGAAAGACGGGTGGGGGTCACTGACGCTAGAAGAATGTAATCTCGAACTGGGCTGCCAGCTCTGGGATCATGTGGCTGCGAGCTGGACGCACGTTTGCCCAATGCCCGTACTTGAAGTCTGAGTAGCTTCACGGCAGGGCTTCAGCGGAGCTTGGCTCCTTCCGAAAGCTATTATTGTCGGCGTCAGTACGACGGATTGATGAGGAGGGCAAGAAACGCTCGTATGCGTTGAACTATGTAGATCAAATTCTTCTGAATTTGATGACCCGCACGGCGCACCGTTTTCACCGAGAGCGCTCTCGAATCACGCAGGCTATGAATGCGACGAGCTATGGAGGAAAGAGGAGAAGCGCGTTTGGTATCATCATAGCTGTCGACAAATTCGCAGTTCATCACATTCGGCGTCGTTCCATGTAAATGAATGGCCAAACTGAAAGCAATGAGGCAAAAACCTAGCTCCCAGCCCACCCAATTCGCCAACACAAATCCGGCATTCGTCCAAGATTCCAAAAGTGATACTTCGCCGTCCTCCCTGGGCTTCCCCGTGGAAGGATCCCGTCGAGCCGTCCAACTGATCGGCCAACTGACACTCGTCGACAGCTGTATCTCCTCATCCCTCTTCCTCCTGATACGCTGCCGATCATCACGATTATACGTGGCATCTCCTCACCGCCGCTGGGTGTGAGAGCGCGTTCCAGAGCCACTGCCCGAGTAACTTTTAACGCAACGAACGCCACGAAGACGGTGATCGCGATGAGGAAGACGACGAAGAAGACCAAAGACGACGTGCTTAGGCCGTGCTGACGTGGGCCTGAGGACAAGCGGCGGTCAAGAACGAGGAGGGGCTGCGTATCGCAGGTAAAAGACAGCGGGGTGATGCTGAGAAGACCATAGTCAAGGATGATAATAGAGCCAGGTGGCCGCGACTACGACGACGAAGGGTGGATGAGGACCTTGGGCGTCGCGTGACTCGTATGTAGAGGACAAAAAAACAAGGCGGTAGAGATAGCAAGAGAGACAGTGTGTATGGGCAGAGATGAGAAGCAATAACAAACAGAAGGCACGAACGATAGCACGACGACCCGTGTAAGAGACATACGTACATCAAAAACCTGACGAGACTTGGATCCAGAGGCTACTGCCGTCAATGTTCACAGGACCGAGGCAAGAGGGCTCCGCTTCATGAGGACTGCCGTTCTCACTTCGCCCTCCCCCCGTTGCTGACGCCGGATGTCGAAGTTACTGGTAAGAATCTTGATGGATGAAAGTCTTCGAAAAGAGGGTAAGAGAACCCGGAAATCGAAGGCGGCGTCCGTGACCGAGTTGAAGAGAGAGGTAACGATCCAGTGCCGTCGAAGCTAGGTGAGCTATTTTCGCCACCGCTGCTGCACCCTACCGACAGGCCATTTGGATCGCATTGGCGAGATGAGGAAACACAGAAGAGAAGGATAAGGATGCAGGGTGATGCATTGATGGGAGAAGATCAGCAAGAGCTTCCCAGAGTGGCGTGGAAATATGATCCCTCTGTTTCATTGGCTGGAGGGGACAGGCCGGGCCAGCGGGCTTGGTCTGTGCGCTCGGTCGACCGCTCTAGCGGCCGTTATTCTGGCCGACTTGGAGCGATGCATTGGTGGCCGCGACCTTTACCGAGAGGCCAGATTCGTTGAAGCTAGAACATTGATGGAGAAAATATCTATGGTAGCGATTGAGAATAATTGAACAGCTTATATAGGCGACGTCTCTGAGTGAAATGGAGGCAGTATCCACAATTCCAAAATTTGTTGCGGTAGGAGAACCAAAATATCGGAAGGTCAAATGGAGGGAAGAATGTCGTGGATCAACAGAACACAGAGACTTCGTTTAGGCATTCGGGAGGAGGCGGACTCGCACTAAATCACAGCCACGATGAGTCTGACGCTTCTGAGATTGCTGTGATGGGGGCCACGATCCAGCGCCCATTATTTGGGCACGGTATGCGCTGGTCCATCAAACCGCATCTAGTCGCACCAGGCTCGTGTAAGTACGTGTATCCACGAGGTGGGGCAGGAAAGAGAGTGTGAACGCAGGGAACTGCTGAGGGATTCAAGGGACAATTGAAGAGAGGGGTGAGGGGCCACACAAATCTGAACCTCCACGTGGAAATTCACTACTGGCGGTCGAGACGCGTTTCCTGCATATTGTCTTCCGAATAGCAAGGTTAACATGTTGAAGTCGAAATTTCTGGGGTAAAAGGATTAAACAGTACCATCGACTACCATTCTATCGACACAACAATACTGTCCAGTAACGAAATATTTTTTATGGATTTCCAACTCAGAAGAATGAGATGGCAGAAGCAGGTTAATTAACGAGGAGGGTGTCTTGACCTGAACTCGACGCTCGCCATAGAGCAACGCTAGCAGATGAATTTGCTACGGATATTTAAATTACATTAGCAGATCTGGTGGGACGAGAAGTGCGCACCTCGACCGTTTACGGAATATTGATAGAGTTCGCATTCGGGGTGTAGCAAAATCCACCTGGAATACGATGGCAGTTGGCGGTGAAAGCACAGCTGCCGGTACATTCGAGATTGTCACACCAAAACACGTTGTTGCTTGCATATATGCATGTAATGGCAAAAGGAGTGTTGATGCAAACTCCGCTGCCCGTGAAGACATTGCAATATCCTTGGCAGCGACCATCGACGAGCTCATTGCAGTATGCGACGGTGGTATCCGATGCTGAACGTGGAGCGAGTGGATTGGGAGCCTTGCCACCAACCCAGGTGATGTTGGCCTCGGTCGTGGCAAGCCAGTGGTCAAATTCGGTGTTGCTGGTGATGAATGTAGCGGGAGTGCCTTCACTCTCAGTGGCCTGTATGTCGAACGGTGTCAGGCTAGGGTAAAGGCATTATTAACCGAAGAGGTGAGTACTAACGGGTGTTGGTCCAGCGTTCCCCATGGTTGCGAGGACGGCGACGACGAAGGCGTACTTGGTGAAAGCAAAGAGCTTCATCTCGATGCCGGGTGGGATATGAATGGGTCGATGACTCGTTGGCCTTTCGGAGGCGACCTTTTATACTGTTGGATTCTGTGGCTTTCAAACCAAAGATATAAAAGCTCTTACCAGATTAAGGTAGTGAGAGCCTGGTATTGCGTGCTTGAGAGAGGAGTTGGAACATGCTTGTTGGCGCAGTGGAAGAGAGAACTTAATATTTAGGCCTCCTACAGAGGTCCTTATATACTGTACACACTTTGTATCTAGTAGGTTCTACAACTATCTACTAAATACTATACCTATACGAAGCTGTGCTATGATGACTAATCTGCATTCCAGCATGTACGGGCGCCTACTCAAAGATCCGGGACAATGCCGGATTGCCCGATTCCAACAATGCTGATCAGTCAGGAATGGGTATCGGAGTCCTTCATGGCACCCTCTACTTGGAAAAAGGTGTTCCACAATCATAATTCCCTTGTACGATCAAATATTGGAGAATCATGGTAGCTATTTTAGAAATAATGTAGCAGACCTGAACTTGAGGACTGTGAGAGGCACAGAGGCTCCGCCGGTGAAATTGCAACCCCGGGTGGCAGGCCGTTCAGAGAATGGGAGATTTGAATCAAGAGCCTGATTGAATTCAAGTATTTTCCAGGCCATCCTCGACGCACAAGGGGGGAACACATCCAAAGATCAATAAAGAGCTAGAGGATCACTGAAGGTTCGCGAATTTGCATTTTGGAATCAAAATCAGTGTGATGTACAGTAGGACACATGCTTCACTGTAAGTTGTACATAGGTGCTCAAAAAGGGAAGGGGGATCGGTGCAGGGCCTGAAAATAGCTTTGCTTAAGTCTCTTCGATGCGATGCCCCATCCCGGGACTTCTGTTGAACAGCCTGGGGTAGCACGCGAATAAATGAACAATTATACACGAAGGAGGCTTTCAACCAACTTTGCTATCAAAAATTTCGTGCATCCCTTCCGAACTACCAGAGTCCATTTGATGGGACGTCATGCAACTTTATTCCACCCCACCGAAGAAGATGCCCTCCGACCGAGTTGGAAGATGAGGTCACGAGCAGGGCGAGAGCCAACGGATGGGTTCATAAATTATGAGCTGGTGCAGGGGGGATAGCAGTAGATATACTCACTCCGCCTTGGACGGGAACAAGGTTATATGGACAAGAGTGAAAGGGATTCCCTCTCGAGGTTATTAGGTCTGAGACTGCCTTTCGTGAATGAAGCCAACTATTCGTCAAGACTTCTATTCGAACAGGGGATGCAATAAACACTCCCCCTTGTGGAAAGGAAGGGCCATATGGGGACAACGGCTAGGATTAATAGCGTTCGAAACTGCCCAGAGCCACATGAGAAACTGATATCCACCCATGTGCTCGCCTGAGTGGCGGACCCTCCAGCTTGAGCGCATGATCGACTTGCAGAACTCCGCAAGGGAGATCCAGGAACTCACTCTCCATCGCCTTCTTAATTGATTCGTAGACCTCTTTTTGGCTCTGATCTATCGTGAAGATGAGCATGAACGGTGGAAGAGCACGCCAAAGATTAGTAAGATTAGTATCTGTCCCACTGTAAAACTCGCTTGCGGCAGCGGTTTGGGACTCCATGATCCACCTGTACCACGAGTGTACCAATTTCGTATACTTGGAATGCGGCATGGGTTCAGAAAACCTGTGATATCCTGAATACAGCGGCAGGACCCGTAGGCATGGAACTTAAGAGCAGGGGTTAGATCTTCTTTCCCGCTCTGGCGTTCGTCGATGGATAGGGCCGGGAACATCAGCAAATCCTGATTTTGAGGGTCAAAACGACCTCAATTTTAGCGTTACACTGCGTTATGGCGCGTTACGTAGCGCTGCGTAATGCGCCATAGTAGTACTGTAATGCATCTTCTTATCTACTGAGATGGTCCCCAACTACGGAGTGCTACGTACCCTCGTATAGTACTCATAACCCAACCAGGAATTGCTGATGAAAGAAATAAGGTCGGCCGACTCATCCATGCACGTCAGCCGCGATGGGCACCAGAGCCCAAGCACTCATATCCATGATCACCTGCGCGGCCTGCAAGACGAGAGACGTGGTGTCAAGCGCAGGAGCGTGCGGAGGTCCTCGCTGGTGATCTTCATCCGGTGGAGGCAGAGCGTCATGAGCCATGTGAGATACGGCATGTTACGCTCTATAGTCTACTCCAGGTCTGAGCCTGTTGGGACAAGGGAGAACGACGAGGTCTCCGCAAGATCGCCGAGATGGTGGGATTCAAGGGCGGGGAAGTCCACGCCGCGGAGGAGGGTAGAAGCGCTTGTATGGAAGGTGATCTTCAAGGTGAGCTAGGTGAGGGAATTTGGCGGTATATAGCAGGATATATAGAGAGCCCCAGGTCGTTGTATCTCCGAGTTTGGTTTGGTCTTTGTGTAGTCTTCAGCTCGCGGTTCGCTACTCGAAGATTACGGCATAAATTGAAGAACAAGTGTCAGCTCTGAACGTAGTCCCAAGGGGAGAAGGGGAGAAGTACAGAGTACAGATTCGGGTAGGCAGATCGCATTTTAAATTGTTAGAGATCAAGAGCGAACCACACAAATAGCGAAGTAAATGCTCATGAATCTGATCAGTTATTCCGTGATTGTCCACCTCTCCCTCCAAGCGCAATCCATGGTCAGCACGTCCCCCAATCTAATCTCCTAAAATTCTTCAGGGAGAGGCGGATATTCCAGTTGGCAGTGATCTACTCGCAGAACTCCGCGAGGCAAGTCCTCAAACTCGCTCTCCATTGTCTCCTTGATTGTTTCGTAATACTCCTTGGTGTCCTTCGGACACTTCACCGTGAAGAGGAACTTGAATGGAAGAGGCTTGCCTCCGGCATGAGTTCCTGGTTCGATGGCAGACTCGCTTCCTGCAGACGTTCGTGATTCCTTCATCCACCTGTATCGTGAGCGTACTAAGTTTGCATATGCGGAATGCGGTATGGGTTCGGTTGGCGAGTGTTGAGCAGAATATAGGGCCAGGACACGTAAGCTTAAAAGTGGAGGACAAAACCCTTTCTTGCTCTCGTGCTCATCAATGGACAAGAACGAAACGAGGTCTTCCGACTCCACGACCATCGTTCCCCGCATCTCAAAGACACTCAAACGTTCAAGACGTTGCGTCAAGGAGAGAAGTGTACGGAGATCCTTGTTGCAAATCTTCAATCTGGAAAGGCACAACGTGGTGAGTTCTGTGATGTATGGCATGTCGCGCGCGATGGTCTCCGCCAAATCTGCACCTTCTGGGACGAAGGAGAATCCTGGTTTCACGCCTCCTAAATGTCCGAGATGCAGTAATTCGAGGGCAGGAAAGTCCATGCCACGGAGGAGGGTGGAAGCACTTGCTTCGAAGGCGATCGTCAAGGTGAGCTCTGTGAGGGAAGTTGTGGAAGTAGGCACGAGCGGAGAGTCCCAGATCGTGCCGTCATTGAGCTTCTTTGCCCCCATTCGCCAAATCTCCAGCTTGATGTTCGCGGTACGGAGATTACTGCATGAATGCATGAACGACCGCCAACTTTGAATGGTGTCCCGAAGCGAATTATTGCCAGCGACAGACATGACAAGGTCGAACGTTTCTAGGCGGTGCCGCGGGACCGAAATATTTGCGAGGTCCAGAGGGGTAAAGATGGATAACCTGTAATGCCGAAGAGGGCAATTGGAGAAAATTTGTGTTTCCAGAGTGTTTACGTTCATAGCGCGATCCAGGTGTAGGCTTTCCAGACTTGGGAAAGCGTTCAACGGGATATCCTTTAGGATTGAATTCGCGCATGGGCCTTTCATGTCAAAATCGAGTACGCGACATCTTGGATAAAGTGTTTCCAGCAGCTGGGTGATCCGTGTTCGATTTTCAGATGCGGTGCTGCGATATTCGGATATGTTGAGATTTAGAGGAGTAGTACCTGAGCGATGAGAGAAATATTCGAGTGCCCGTGAAATCTTGTTGTATTCCTTGTCGGGGGCACCCTCAACGGGGAAATGACACCAGATGTGCGACCACATTTGAGGATCATTCACAACTGTGTCCCGCCACAGTTTGGAGACCCGACAAAGAGCAAGCGGTGGTTGGCGAATCGAGGGCTTGCTACTGCAACTAGGCAATGTGAACCGGAGGATCCTCGTTAGCAGCTCCGATGGCAGCCGGCGGATAGGGGCGGTGACAGATGCCATGATCCCGAGTTTTCTTTCTCTGTCGGCTATCGTCTCTTCCAGAACGACAATCTCTCCACACAATTCCTTTATTTTAGCCAGTTTCAAATAACATTCATCGCGCAGGTTTTGAACCTCATCCTGTAGGGTGTTTTGGATATTGTTCCGCATCTCATTCTCGTCTTGTGAAACCAATAATCCGATTCCTGTTCGAATGCTGCATAGAGTCTTATACCAGGCATCGCAACTCTGTACACAGATTAGATGAAAGAAATGGCAGATGCAAATTTTAACTTACCATCGTAAGTGGCGGTTCGATGTTGAAATATGGTACGTTGCCTGCAGAAAAATCTCCTCGCCGCTGCGGGGCCGTGTCAATGTCGTCTTGATTCCATGAATACGAATAATCTTGTGGAATGTTTCATTTCATTATGTGAAATAAAGTCCGCGAAATCAGAACACTAACCGAGCCACTTGACCTTGTTCGCTGTTGGAGGGTCGTGTGCTGCCAGGCCAGTGTCGCGCTTCCAGATTTGAAGGCGAATTGATTCTTCTGAATTTTGTGCAGCACCTATGAGGCTTGTATAGGCTTCAAGTATGTGTTCATGATAAGGCTGTAGATGCATCATTTTGGGAAATTACGCGACTCTTGAGGCCTTGAGGCTTTGGCCCCTGAAGTGGTCGAAGGCAAAAGGACGACTACAGAATCGGCCTCGTTCCCTTCCGGTTCACACTCCGACTCCCACGACACCATCGTGTTTTTGAAGCATTTACTCATATCAGAGTGGATCCACCCTCAATATTCAGTTCTCACCGGCACCATTCACTTTCCTTTAGTATGGCTTTACCATTCTGCATGGATTCGTTGAAGGCCGCAAGTTGTGAAGTCAGCGGCAAAGCCCCGCAAATGCGGATTACCAACTCCGACGTCGTCCCACGCCACAACGCGTCGTTCTTGGATTGACTGTCCCCCACCTTTGTTCCTCGAAGGAATCCTGCCTCCAGCTCCTATAGGTTTTGATATCTCTTGTGACCTGAGGAATTGGACCGCGGAGATGGTTGTTCATGCTGTACTGTGGAGTAGCATCATGAAGGTCCGTATACTTTCCTCTTCGTTGCTGCTCAACCTGATGACAAGTTTTTCAGTTTCCTTATTCCGAAATGTATTGTATCGCCCTCGATAAGAATCGTATTTTCTTTGAATACCTGGAGTTATACTTGTTCCTTGCGCAAGACTCCTCGTCTTTCTCATGGTCATTCGACGACACCCCGATGCATGCAGCATCGATGGCGAAGGAGAGTACGCCTTGCGTTTGGCAAAGTCTGAAAGGCTTCTCAGCGCCCTCCGCACCACGTCAGGTGCTGTTCTTGATCAATTGCAGCTTCAAAATTCTTCCCCTCTGCTTCGCTATCATTATCCATTTTCTATGGTCACCCCTTGACTTCGCCATTCATCTCCTCTATTTTTGCTTGCCCTCCTTTACAGCCGCATAACCCTTCTTTCCTGCTACCTACGGGGTTCCTTCATAGCCCCGATCTCTGCGAAGTGTATGTTCATGTTAGTTTAGTTTACGCCAACGGGGTGGTCAAACGGCCTAAGTTGGTGAACCAGAATTCTTTCTCTCAGGCCTAGCCCCGACTTTCTCTTTCTTTTTTCTACCATCGTCTCTTTCTCATCTTAGGGCCGACGCAGAAAGAGCCTGAAGATGAATATTTGCCGTGAAAAGGTCACCCACGAAGGTATGGATCGTCGTTATCAAAGTGCTAGTCTATCTGACGAGTCGTTTCCAGGGTTCGATCTGCAGGACCTTGCTCCAAGGATTGCGCCGATGTACAGGCTTCATGAAGATTACTTGCCTGACCTTCAGCATGAGCTGCGTGCGTTAGTGGTTTCCAAAATCTGCCGTTCCTGGCCAGCGCCAGCATTAAGAATGCTGTCACTTCGGCCGAAGGCGATAAACGTTGACCAGCTCATCGAATTCGCCAAAGAGACAAGACGACAAATTCCGCCTTCTCATCTGAACGCGATCGTGATGGTGAAAATGCAGATGGGGACAAAAAAAGAGGACGAAGATGAAGATGAAGATGTGCTGACCCTGCACCGCGGCGCAGGGCCTTCAATCGCTCCAGAACGGCGACGTGGACA
Source organism: Cyclocybe aegerita (assembly GCA_902728275.1). Taxonomy (NCBI): domain Eukaryota; kingdom Fungi; phylum Basidiomycota; class Agaricomycetes; order Agaricales; family Hemipholiotaceae; genus Cyclocybe; species Cyclocybe aegerita. Next base: position 775,088 of record CACVBS010000032.1, on the reverse strand, counting down.
ATGGCTCTGACATCTTTGCCATCGTCCGCCTTCCTAACCTCATCAATCTTATTCTGAACTTCAAAGACATCTTCCGGACCACCGTTCTTCTAAAGCATCTCATGCCAGCAAGAGGTTGGGCGATCCAGGCGTACACGGGTCCACCTCTCGCTTTCATCACCTCTCTTCTTCTGTACCCGAGATTGGCGACTCCCCTCCCAAAGTTCATATGTCGAAGACGACCTGAAATAGAAATGCAAGTTCAGCGCCGTCTTGCCCGCCGTCGCCGGCCTCTTCGTCCTCCTCGCCCTGCACCACCTCGTGCGCGGCGTCCGCTCTGAGCAGGCGTTTGCAAATCTCTGGCGTGTGATGGAGGAGTTTGGGCACACTCTGGCTAAATCTAAAACTCCACGGAGGAGAGACGAGAGAGGGAGTGCATTGAGAAGGTCAGAAGCGGCCCTGTCGAGGATGGGCGCAGGGTTGTATGGGACATTGTCGGGGACTTGGGTTGCACTGAGGCCTGAGTACGTTCTTCTCCATCGTCTCCGTTTTTCGTGCTTGGGTTAATAAGATTGATCTGCAGTTATCGTCGCCGCTGCATACGTTATCGTCATAGTCTTCTGTAACGTCCTCAAGGCACCTCTCATGTCTAACTCAAACCGCGCAAGCACGTATGTCCTCTTTGCGCATACAATACGTCTAATCTAACCACTTCTTATGCAGACTTCCTCGCCCTTGCGTAGCTAACGTCCATCTTTCTCCTTGCCGCAAAGAAATTCTCTTTTGAGAGGTTCAAAAACCTGCACCGCTGGGCCGGCCGCACCCTATTCGTCTCGGCGCTCGTCCGTAGGGCTGTATTAGAAAGCAGTCGAGCACGGCATCGAGACAGTGGGCGAGCGGAGTGGCATAGCTGCATTTGCTTGTCTTGGGATCATCGTGCTGAGTTCGTTGAGGGTTGTACAGCGGCAAGCTTCAGGGTTATTCCTTGCGGTGTAGTAAGTTTTTTTTTCGTGTTTTCCGATCCTCTCGCAGCATGGAATTAACGACCCCATGCTGGCAGTGTGTTAGTGTTCCCGACGTTCTTCGTTCTGGTGTGCAACTACAAGATCTCCTACTAATCGTCATCAAGGACGGCGTTCTTGTCGATGGCACTCGTAAGTATTATTTTTTTCCTCTTCTCTTTATCTCTTTCTTTCCTTGTTAACACTATCTTGCTCGTAGGTCCGTATCCCGTACTCAATTCCACGCTGGTTTACAGGGCAGCATTCCCGGCTCCGCCTCTTTTCTCGCGATGAGTATCTGAGGCACACCCTCTTCCGATCTTCGCCGCCTCGCCATCTACTATCTGCATCTCGCCCTCATGGTATCCCCAAAGCGTCTCTCTCGGTTTAAGGGTCGTGCTCTCAATGTCTGCCCGCGACAAGCAGCCGACAAAATCCTCGCCAATGAGACAACTCGAAGACAATTGAGGCGGGCGGGCTGAAGAAACACCACGCGAATCTCCGCGTCGAGGTGCCCGTCTAGGTGGTGATAGATGGGTCGTATGGCGGCTCGTCGATCGAGCTGGGGCAGTATGACTCGATACTCCTCTCCGCTGGCGGTGCAGGTGTGATGTTTGCCTTGGGGTGTTGGATGTTATAGTTGCAACGGCTATCAGGGAGAAACGAGAGGGTGGCGAGAGGAGGGTGTGTGGTGTCCTAGGTCGTTTGGTACGTGTCTTTTCCGTTCTTTCTCTCACGCTTGAACGACTGCTGATGAAAACGATTTCGTGTTTAGGCCCGATATACTAGTTTCGCATCCGCGATGAACGACATCGCCAACCTCGCCACGTCCCCGCTTTCATCCACCCCCGTCGGTTGCCCAGAAATGCACACATCGACCATCGTGACCTGTCTGTGCAACCCCGAGGCCGTCCCGCCGATCTCGAACCACGACGTGACGATCGTTGCGCCGGACATGTAGATGGTGTTGGCAGACCTGGCTGGGTTCGTTTCTGGGTTGCCGTCCGCTCCTTCAACAAGTTCTCGAGTTAGACAAGGAAAAAGCCGCCCTGGAGTCGGCCAGTTTGAGAATGCACGAGGAAGAGGAGAGACAGACGCAGTTGACAGGGGGGGGGGTCATCAACCATAGTGCCCGCTCAGCGTTGTCCGTCGAAGAGATCGAGCTCGATCCAACAGAGGATCTGTTTGCATACCCTCTGCCTTTGCCGCGCTTTGCCTTGTCTCCAGATGAGGATAAGGAGGGTAGTAGAACCAAGTGGCCAGTGAAAAAGGTTGCTTGCGACGCGTGTTAGAGCAAAGAGACGGATTTTTACGTTCTCCATGGCACAGAAAGAAAGAAAAACAAACGGCTTCTAGGCCTCGAATTCTCGTCTAAATTGCAAATTTAAATCTACTCCGCTCTTCAACTTTGTCGTTCAGTGGCCTGAAGACATTTCACTCCATTGTTTATGAGAAAACCGAGAACACCAGGCGCAGATGATATTCGAAACCAATAAATAGGGCAAAGATGGAAAGAGAACGAAGTGAGTAATTAAAATACAAGTCCGAGATGATGAGATAACGAGAGCAAGATAAGATAAAAAGGACAAAGGGATCAGATAAGCTCCACGGCCCTACGAACGCTCTCCCAACTCAACCCTCCAAGCTCCAACTCCAACGCTAGCAAAACCTACGACGGCACCTCGAAGGCCACGCTTGCTCGTAGAAACGATACCGCCACCTGTGGCAGTCCAACAGTCGCCCACCCAGACCGCCCGTGAAAAACGAATATGTGTCTCTCCCAGGCCACACGCTCCGCGTACTCGTTTGTTTGGGTGTAGTCGAAGGCTTCGACCGATCCGTCTTCGTTGATTGTAGCACGCTCGTTTGAGCGCTGGAGCCGCCTGGGTGCTTGTGGTATGGGGCGAGGAGCAGGGACGGGCGGACGTTCGGCGGCGGTCCCGAAGGAATGTATAGGGCATGGGTCGACGTTAGGAGGTAGGTTCGGGTCTTGGTTCATGGACGCCTTCTCCGGAAGACGTTTGGCTTCATACAGTGCGGCTTCTTCGATGAAGCCCACGAGGTCGTCAAGGAGGCCCTGTGTGAGAGCGATGAGGGAGAAATCCTCGGCCTCTGCCTCCATATCACTGCTGGAATCGCTCTCATCGTCACCCATCCTCTCGTCCTCTGAATATTCGCCGTCTTCTGTATCCCCCTCGGGTGTGTTAAAGTACCGGCCCCAGATGAGGCCCAGCATTGTGCTGGTCCTCCCTCTCGTCGATGGTTGGCTCGTCCGACGTGAGCCGTGGCCTCTTCGCTGCTGGAGAATCTACACTGGGCGAGATGGTGCCGACAGACGCGTTCAGAGAGAGCAAGAGAGAGTTCTCGACCTCAAGGATGCCGTTGTAGCTATCCTCCTCATGCATTCGCTTCCTAGAAGGGATAGTCGATGGCGGTGGCATGACGGTCGTCGGAAAGAAGGATCGGTTTCGCCGTCTACGAAAATGTTGCGTTCATCGTCCGAGTCTTCGGGCGAGGGGAATTGGTCGCTCTCACGGATTCGAACGACTGCCTTGGACTCCACGGGCTAAAGTGGACAACCGATTGTCAGCATCGATGAGCATAAGAGTTCAGAGGGAGCTTACCTTCATTAGGGAGAGCAAACCTGGAATCTTTGTAGACTTGATGCCGGTAACCGGTTGGTGGCTTGGTCCTGCGAGAATTTGGAGGTTCTTGAACCCATCGACGTCGACGGCAGCGCCGAAATAGAGATGAGTGGCGGCAGTGGCAGAGGTATTAGTGAAGGCAGAACAAGTGGAAACGGTGTTGAACTGCATGTCTACTGGTGTATATATAGCGGCGGCATGTGAAAGGTATGAACACTGGTTTCTGGTGTCTGAAAGAGCTTTGCTTAAAAGGCAAAGGGCACAAGGACGATTGTCATGGTGGTCGTTTGAAGAAAGAAAGCACTAAGCGAGCGAAATCTGACTGCCGGTGGAGTCTCAATTCCATTTTCTTTGTCTTCTGTGGCGTGTGGCTCTAGGAGCCGGGTGCGCGCGATGGCCACGGTCCCAAACGCATGGGCCTGCGTGCCACATCTTCCCAGAAAGGAAATCTGGGATAAACGTGCACGCAGCGAACGTCGAAATCCTTTGAGACACCAGGTCTGATCTATGCATTTGATAGGCAGGGCGTCACTTGGACGTAGCGTACATGGCTGTTAACGAACGAGCTGACGAGCTGACGGCGGTGGAATCTTCTAGAAATGTGCATTTCCAGATTAGACCTGGATGGTTCTGATAAGATAAGGCGAAGAGGTTTTATCACCCCGTTTACGTGTTGGGCGCTTAATTGGACGTCGACGCTTCCCCCACCATGGAAAAAGTCCACTTTCCTGCCAGGGAGATATCTCTGACAATAAGGAGGTCTAATCCTTACCATGGGATTAGACGTGAGTTCTATACCTCCTCTCGTGCCTGATGGTCTCTGATGATTGGGTATCCTGGCATTAGCAACCGGCGTAGGTCAGTGTTATCAAGCGCCCTGTCCCGATCTTCAATGCCTCTAAAGGAGACAACAGACTACTCGTGG
>CACVBS010000032.1:722872-766348 GCA_902728275.1 Cyclocybe aegerita | reverse complement strand
ATGGGCGAGGGCGATGTACATCGATCACCTCATGGAGTTCACCGATGCAGGAAGACAAGAGATCGTAGGCCGTACCGGCCACGCACCGCTATCCATATTTGGCAACATCGCATCCATCGAAGCGCGGAAACTTGTTGGCGAGCTCCTCCATATGAGCTGGACCCGTATTCGAAGGCTCGAGATTGTCATTCGGACGAACCTTTTCGACGCGGACTCAGAGAATTGGGCGACGATGTACACAGCCGCTCCTTCACTCGAAGAATTCCGCCTCGCCTTCATGTCGAAGTGTGATTACCCTGGTGAAGAGTTGGACGACGATGAAGAAGAAGACGAAGACGAGGAAGGCCCTTCCCTGCACCGCCCTCCTGGGCTGTTCGCGGGCGACGCGCCTCGGATGCGGTCATTTTCGTGTCCATCATGGCTCGATATTGACCCATCTGCGTCATGGCCTGCCAATCTTCGGCACTTATCGGTGGGAGAGGAAGGGGAAGGAAAGGTACCCTTGTCAAAAGTTCTCAAGATGCTGTCAAGAATACGTCACCTTGAATCTCTCGAGTTATCAACCCGAAATTTCGACGTCGGCCAGGATCTACATTCCCTTCCTGTTATCCATGTTCCCAACCTCATCGACCTCGTTTTGTACTTCGAAGATATCGTCAAGAATGCCATTGTTCTGAAGCACATTGTGTCGGCCCCAGGTTGCGCAATCGAGGTGAACATGATTTCTCCTCTTTACGCTCGTCTCGGTCGGACAGGAGATCAGGATCTCATCAAGACAGTGTTGGCCTCCCACACTGAGAATTGGTTCAACAGCAATCTAGCCAACAAACCCGAATTGCTCGAGTTGAATATTTTCAAGGGCTACATAAATGTTACTCAAGACGTCGCTCCGATAGCAGGCTCAAGGGCGCGATGTTTCATCCTCAGTGTTCTTGTCATCCAACAAGAATTTATTTCGGGCATGCTATTCGTCCTCAACGCCTTCTCCTCGTGCGACTTCACTCACATTACGACCCTCGAGCTCCAAATCGGGCAAACGCACCATTGGATTGACCCCAACGTTCAGGCGTTCGTATTCTCCTTCCTGAATGTTAGGACCCTAAATACCGACTACAACACAATTAAGGCCATGTCTCCTGATGACGTCGCTGGCTCTCCATCCAATCGCATTCCATTCCCTAAACTTGCCACTATTCAACTGCACTCTCATGTTCGGGTTTTTAGGAGCGCTGAGGATGTTCAAGTTACAGCTGAGCATTCGTGGAAGCGCTTCTTTGGGTCAAGAGCACGGGCGGGATGCCCCGTCCAGGTACTTGATTTGACAAAATCTCTAGGCCCCAGACGAGCGGATCTGACAGCGCTGGAAGGTATTTCTGGTCTTAATGTTCGATGGATGTCGCGAGATGGCGAGCAGGTCAACTATATTTGTGGATCCAGTGATCTGTCCTTACTTTCAGATTGGCTTGCCTGAATTTACTACTGTGAATCCAGTTACCGGTGCCCGGAGGTGAGAGCACGAGTGAGTACTCAGTACTCAAGACCCACGCATAAACATGCTATAGAAATTCAACCGAAACACCGAGCTTCCCTGATTGTTGAGTAGAAAGTTTACAGGGTCCGACCTGCTGGTAAGTCGCACATGTTGGCCTTCGCTTCTTCCTCTCATGCGGGTTTCGAGAATGCTCTACTCATCTGTGATGACCCTCTATATCGACGTCGAGTCTTGCGGAACGCCATCAACGGATCCCAGAAATTAAGACCGGCACAGAGTAAGGTGGGCGTGGTTGCTACCGAGCTCGTGTCAACCAGATGCCGTGAGTGTCCTCCGACCAATCATCACACTCAAGCCTCCGAGATTTCTCAGGAATGTCCTTTCATGTAGAAGATTACGACAGCTCTGGAGGATGGGTATAAAGTGGGGAGTTGGAGGCCTCATGAGCTCTAATGTCTTCCCCCACAGATATTCGAGACCCTGCTATCCTGGAGACCTTTGCCAGCGGTCTGTGAGTACACCTTCTCGTCTCAATGGTGTGTAAACCTCCTGACTCAAATCGTGGCGATGTAGCCGTTTAGCGAAATATATACAATTATCGGCTTTCGTCATTCTGGTCTACGACCATCGTACGTCTTCTCTCATCTTCGATTGAAGTTTCGTGACATTATCTCGCAGTCTTGACAATCGACGTCGAGGTTCGCAAGCTTTCGCCGCCCGTCTAACTCTGTCAGACGTTCCCTAACAGATGGATTAGATCGAACGTCTTTGGAAGACGCCACTATCAGGCGCGTCGCTTCTGTTCTTCTTGAACAGATATATGGCCCCACTCCGGGGTATCGTAGTCATCACAGGCAAGTTGTGGCGTTGCTTTTGATGAGAGCTAATTTCGGTGTCCTGTGCAGCCTATCATCATCCTCGCTGGACGGGAGACAGGTGCGTCTGAGCGTCCCGCATGACCGTCGCTTGACATCTGAAGGGGATGTTCTCTTAGGTGTTCTAATTTTGTCCAGTTTATCGGTGCTTCGAGCATCGCCATTACGAGTGGTGAGGGCCAATGAAACATCTCGTGAAATATCTCATTTACCCCGCTCCTGCCTTGCTAGTATGTGGATGTACGTTATTCTCTCATGTCTGTCGTGGCTCGGTCAATTTATCTCTAAATCCCGCCGTTTATCAGTCCTCATGATACTTCGCGTATACGCCCTCTATCATCGTTCAAATATTATCCTGGCATCTCTCCTGCCTTTGTGTATCGCCCAACTCGTTACATCGGCAATTGGCATAAGCTATGGCGGAGGTGGGTATCTGGATCTCGATTTCCTTCTCCATAAGGAAGACTCATGCCGCTTCCCAGCTCTAAAATTCCCTCCTGGACCGGCGTTTGTTGGTAAGTAGCAAGGACGCACGTTGGTTCGCAGAGAAGATTGACATGATGGCGCTCAGGATGCCTCCTGACGGCAACAACAAAGTGGTTCGGTGCGTTCGGCATCTTCACTTCCCTCACACTATTCTTCATCTCCTTTCTACTAGCTGTCAATTGGGCTGGCCCACTAATTCTCGACGGAGCCGTTTTCTTCTTGACTCTGTGGCGCACGCGCGAATACATTCAATCCTCGGACAAGATACCGTGCGCTTTCTGAACTCGTTTATAGTGTCGCGAGCTGAGCACCTTTTTGCACAGGCTACTGAACGTATTGGTCCGCGATGGCACACTTTATTTCTTTGTAATATTCTTAGTCAACCTTGTCAATGCCTTTCTCTTCTTCGTAAGTTGAATTATCTCTCTTACGCGCAGCTGACTTCATATCATCTTTGCGTTACTTCACAGCTTGCTCCAAATCACCTGAAGTCGGTGGCCACGACGCTGAGCGTCATGCTGACCTCGGTCATGATCTCGCGCCTTGTTCTCAATTTGCGCTCAGCGCCTTCTGCTGGCGTCAATCTCGTCACCACACGAGAGTGTCCTCGGCCCAAGTCGTCTTTGAACTTCAATAACATAGCCACCATTGCGATCGGAAACTTAGGAGAAGAAGTCGGAGCTCTCAATTCTCGGGAACAGGAATTGGAAATTATCTCCACCATTCGCTCGGAGAGCTCAATTGAAGGAATCACCTTCGGCCGTAAGCTGTGAGGACATGTAGCATTTGTATCTGTTGGTCCAGGAAATGAGGGTCTTCGATGATCAAAGAAGTGTAGAGCAATTAAAAATGTTCTGGTCCGGTGGCCTAGCGTCGTTTGATCAAGCGCTATAGTGGATGTTATTCTTCATCCGTTCGAGTAGCTACTGCTGAAACCGCGACAGGGATTGTCAAGCTCTAGAAGGATTTTGACCCTGTATGCCTAACATTCCGCAGCTGATGGGATAAAGATTTTGTTGAGGAACTTTGAGTTTACAACAGATCGACAAATTTATACCTTGTACATCCGCCGTGCTAAGCTGTTTCATTTCCCCAATTTGCCAGCAAATCCGGGTTTCCGGACCCGCACACGTACTCCTGGGGAATGCCAGACTCGTCATGCCATCGAATCGTCAATCCTGAAAGTCCGTCCAATTTTGTCAACGGAATACGTTCTTGACATTGGGTTAGATCTAGAACCGACACAGGAGATCCTATGCAGCTTCTCCACTTGAAGAAGAGTTCATAGGACCTCTCCGCATCTTTGTCACCAGGCACTTGGCTTTCTTGGTCGCTGAAACTGTGAGACTCGATCCTAACGCGAGAGAGGTTCGGGAAGATAGGCGTTCCCGCCATTGCATCAGTGGGGGTATCAGCCTGTGGAACGAAGCCTAGCAAGGTTTGGTGACCCTTGATCCTGAGAACCTCCACGGTCGACAGTGCACGGAGAAGACCCTGCACGTCGGGATGGTTGTGTACGCTGTTCTTGAACGACAGCCCGACGCGAACGGCGTCGGTCAAATTGCATGAAGACAAAATGCTGAGGAGAAAAAGGGCATGGGACCAATCCCGACTTTGGTTGCGGCCATTCGCAACATGGACAGCCATGCTAGGATAGCGGGTACCAATTGGCTGGGCCTCTCGCTCTACCCGAAAATATTCGGTGGTAAAATCAATGTAGAGCGGCCAAGGGTTTGGTTTGTAGTGAACGAGCCAGCTTCCTGCATATCGCGAAAGCACCCGTGTGGCGAGGGAGATGTGGTCGGGCTGCATGGAGGCCTTGGGGGAGAACATAATCATATTTATGTTGCAACCTGGACTAGGAAAAAGGTGGTCCAGGAAGAAAGAAGCAGCAAAAATTGGAGAACATTCCAGCTTGATATCGGTGAGCGATGGCATTTGGACAGTAGGAAGCTGTTCTGAAGGGCTAGGGTTACGGATCCAGGAGATGGCCAGGGTTTGCAAACGCGAGCCCATATTGCCCAATGCATGGAGCCACTCAGAAATAGTTATTTCATAGGCACCTGAGCCTTCGACGTGAAGATGGGTAAGTTGGGAAACCCATGGCGACCACAAATTTATTTGGAGGAGTCGCCTCGACTTCATCCCTCGAAGCTGAGGTGCGTCGTTCCCAAAGAGTGCGGGCGCGCTTTCGGTATCTCGAAACGCCACGCCGTCAAAACCCCAATCACCGTCAACGAGACTGAAGTTGAAGTATTCGAGAGATTTTGCCGAAGTGAAAAGCACCTTCCAGTCGGTCTTTGAGGGCGAACATACTAGTGAATCTCGAATCGCCACGTCGAAAACCCGAATTCGAGACCAGTCGGTGTTGATGAGGGAAACGATGAACTTCCGCGACCGCGCACTGCGAATGGTACCTTGTACGGACAATGGTGCGGTCCCTGTACGCTTCATTATCTCTTGTACGCCATCTTCACTGATGTATTGCAGAACGTTGAGGTCGACAAGTCCGCCCCAGAGTGCAGGCGAAGCCAGAATGACGGCTCGCCACGCCCGACACACATGGGAGGTGGTACAAGTGACAGGTAGCGCTCGCTGATTCCAGTCCACGAAAGATGGCGGAAAAGTTTCATTCGAGTCGTTCTTGACGTTGGCATTCATATGGAAAATCGAGCACAAGATGTCTTGAGGAAGGACATCGATTGGACAGCCTGAGCCGCCTTCCCTGCTGGGTCGCACTTCATGTTCTGAATGGGAGGTCTCGTCAGGGAAAGAAGGCTCCAGTTGTGTAGGATCTTACCTTGAGGTGAGTGCATGTGTCGAGGAACTGCAGAGGAGAAAACTACCCAAGAAAATCTGAACTTTAACCACGTGATGTCCACGATGACGCGTTAGGCTAGGGGCGCTTCGCAATGTCATGTTGTCGAAGTAGTGGTATATGTAGATCGCAATATTGAAGGAAGTTATTTTAACAGTGTTCTCGTTTGCGTGCCTAAAATACCTCCATTTCATTCGCAAAGCAATGTTAATATACAAAGTTCGCAAAGCAGATCCGACCAAGGAAAGTATGCGAGTCCGAAAGGACATTGCAAACCCAGAGCCTGGAGAGGACCATGCCAAAGAGACACGAAACACCACGTTCTGGCCATGTCGTCAAGCCGAAGTCACAATTAGAAGTCGAAACTATCAAGCGGAACCGTAAGTCAAAATTCCAAGGAAGCAGGACGAGAGAACTCCGAGGATACGTACGACGTATTTCCCTTACAGCAGAAGGAAGGGTCGGCGCGATCATCCAGGCCATCCCAGTTCTTCAAAAGAACTCATAGCGAAGAACAATCGCCCATGCATGAACGACGGAATATAGTTCCGTCGAATCAAACGAGAGCAAGGAGATCATGCACAGCACAAAGCGGTAGGAAAGCCAACCATGTACAAGTCACGTCGGAACAGCTACTCCGTCCTCGCACCCCAAGGACAGACCGGCCACTCCAACGGAAGTAAGTACGTGGGCCAAGCTCCACACCGCTTCGTGCATTGACACAGTGGTAGCTGTGAGGTCGATGGGGACGGCTGGCACAGAGTGGGTGGTAGGAGGCCGACACGCGGTGAGTATTGATGAAGGAGGGCAGGCTAAGAGGAAATCCATGAAACCCTAGGGATAAGGGGGGAACGAAGAAACCGTTGTTGACGCGTGACGACGGATTCGCTCAAGCCTGACCTAGATGAGTATAATCGTCTGCAAGAAGCCACGGTGTGAAAAAGGGAAAATAAACAAGAAAAAGGGCTCGTACAACTGCTCGTGCGGCGAGAGCCTCGGGCATGGGTAAACGTGCGAGGTCGGCGTTGTCGAGGTCAACCTGGGCAATTTAAACGCTAGATCGTGTCCCGTTCTTATATTGCGTCTCATCACCCTCGTCGTGTCTACGCCACCGATACGATCTGGGATCACCCCCTCAGTTTGTGCCTGAGCTCGTGTTATCTGCTCGATGGACAAAGTATGACGGTGAGGACAGAGCAGAAAATCAAAGAAATGGGGCGAAGGGCGACAATACGGCGTCATTGGAGGAGAGGGCCGCGATACAGGATCAACACGTTTAACCACCAAAAGAACAAGAAATATGTCAGCGTTTTGAGAACGCGGCGTACTCGTAGAAACGCCAGAAAGGAGAGTTTGAATTCAGTTCGAGAGATTAAAAAGAAATGAACAAATGCAGACCCCCCCCCCCACAGGTAAAGAGTCTCGCCCTAAACCAACAAGAAAGTCGAGGCCAACATTTCCGGCGACATCCTAACAGGATCAGTCACTATTCGGAAAGATCTAGTCGCGTCGAACAAGTAGCGGACGCTGGATGGTATCAAGGCTCGCCCCGATCATGGTCTAAGGAAATCGAAGAAGGAACGCGACAGGAGGAGAAGAAGACGAGAGAAATTGAACGAGCTAGGGAAGAAAGGTGTCGTCCATCCATTGAGACGCGTGAGGGCATGGCATCGACATATCACGTCTCCAATCCTTCCCATAGAAGAGAACATCGGCAGATGCGGGCTACGAACCATCAATCGCTGTGGGCCCTTGAGGCGACCTTTAACATTGCATCGGACGAGATACGGACCTTGAGAAAAAGAGTCACCAAAAAAAAGGAAAAAGAGGGAGATGAACGACATCGATGTGAACATAAAAGTAGCACACGACTGGCCGCGTATGAAGTGTGTCGCTTCCGGCGCCTCAAGCTGGCTAAGCGGAGACACGGGAACAAGCCGCTGAACAACAACACCAGCCCCCCTCATGAGGCCTGGTAAAGGGTGTATGAAACGGGAACAGAGTCCCCGGGCGGGGATGGGAGAAAACATACCGAATCGATAAGAAGGGCTTTATAGGGCTTAGATTCAGGAGACAGAGGCAATCTCGAGTTGGTTCGCCGTTGATGAAATTGACGCGACAACGGTAGGGCCGGGAGTAGGTGGGGTGGCAGTAGAACAAGAAGAGTAGGAGATGAAGGCAACGTTGCAGCCGTGCAGCTTGAACGCATACAGAGTATGAGAAGCTTACAGCATAAATACTAATAGTTGGATAACCAGTTGCAGTGTAGCCAAACACGACAGGACAAGAGAAGGAGATGATGGGGGAAGGTTCGTGTCGACTAGACTAGCATGAAGAGGTCGGAGTTTACGTAATGACGGAGCTCGCCGATTGGCTATGGGCACTTTTCCGGCTATCGCCGTTGGAATTCCGACGCCTGCCCGATCTCGTCAACGCCCATTCGACATATGGTCGCATCCTCCAAGCGCCTGACTCGTGCTCAATTTCTCGACGGCGGGCTTCCGTTTGTCTCCACCGTGATTTTATTCGACACCGGACAGGGTCTTGTCAAAGATCTTCATAGCCTCATGCTTTCTCTTCCATCCGAATTTCGGGTCAGACCTGGGGCGAGGAGAATCTGAATTCTCCGGCTCTCACACGTATGTGCTGTTCTGGACGTCTCATACCTATCGGAGAGACCTCTCTTCAGAGCTCGTTCCATCGAATCTTCGCGTCTACCCGGTTAGAGCTAGCCAGCGCAATATTCTCTCGATTTCCACAGCCTACAATCTCTTCCTCGTGGCTTTTCTGGACCATCCTCTTCCGCTTCTAGTCTCGTCTCTTTGTCAGCTCCCATGCCCACGGGCTTAAAGCTTCAAGGAAGTTTAATGGACAAACGCGCATCTTCGACGGACTACGCGAGTCAACTCGGTGGGAAGGTTTATATGACAAACCGCCACCTCACGCTCGCTCACCTTTCCCCTTCGAAGGTGCGCGTTTTTCATCCGGCTTTTTGAAGTCCTATGGCGACCGTCTCCTTCTGGTCGTCGTATTCGTGTCTTAACCCTCTCGCTGGCAATCTCTAGGTCGCTATTGTATTTCTGCTGTTCGAGGCTGAAGGGGCATGTAAATCCCAATGACGATGTGAAGGGATCTGGCGTTTGCGTAGATAACGAAAGAGGTGGCAATCCTCCACCTTAATTCAAGTCCGCTCAGTGGATGCTAGGCAAATCTACACGAGCGTATCCCTAGGTGCGTTGCTATGTTTTTTTCTTTCCGAAGGCCTCTCTTTGCCGTGCTCTGTCGCGTGGTGCCTTTATGAAGTGCGTCATCGCTTCATCATTCTCGTCCTTTATGCTTTCATATATTTTCATTTTCATTTAGCTCGTTGACTCTGCCAGTTTTGGATATCACGTATACGACAAGAAGTTCGGCCTTCCGGACCCTTTATTCTTCAGAATGCGAATATTTCTTCTCGCGGTGTCATTCTGCGATCAACTAACAGTGCGTTTTGAGTTTTTCAAATTCATCACGACTGAATCAAATTCCCAACTCCTCGCCGAGACCGATGTACAGTGCACGGGTCGCCTCGAGGCCCGACTTTTCGGTACGTAACTGCATGGTCTTTCGAGCCTCCGATGAGAACCTTGATATTCTAACTGACGTTTAATAGACAAATGGAGCCGGAGGCGGAATACATGACCACCAGGTCGTAGAGCAGAACATCGGACTTTGAGGTGGGGTCAGGCTGTACGACTCCAAGGCGCTTCGTTGACAGCTCTCAGTGCGTATTCTATGATGAACAATGACGTCCTCTCAGCGCTGCGGCTGCAAAACGGTCGTTCTTTCTCCAACGCGTCGACTTTTCGCCGACGATGAGCATGATGCTTGGGTTTATTTTCGGGCTTCGTCTATCTTGACGTGCAGGTTGATCGGAATGGAAGCCCTCGGGATCGTCTCTCTATCCACGCTGTCGAAAATTAAATGTACGATCATTTTAACAGGGCTTCTTGACACTGTCAAAGCCTTTCCTTCTACGTGACAATGAGGCTGCTTGCTTTCAAGAGCCTTGATGACGACCCACGACCGCCGACTGCCCAAGGCCTATAGGCTACATCATCCGTCTCCCTATTCCTTTCGTCTATCCATTCGCACTCCACCACACATTTTCGCTCCACCTCGCGATGCCTTGCACCGAGCACGGTGGTATTATCTCTCTTAAACTTCCTCCTCATGACTTTGTCGACTCCACACCTCATCGCACGACGAGAGGAAAAACACGACACAAACACCGGTCAAAAAACGTATAAAAGGTGCGTCGTCTACGCTCATCATCCTCACTCGAACACTCCAGCGCGTTCAGTAACCCAGCTACAACAATCAACATGCAGTTCAAGCTCCTCGCTTCTACTCTGGCCCTCGCCGCCACCCTTGCTGCCGCCACACCGATCGCACCGAGCCAGTGCAACACGGGTCCCATCCAGTGCTGCAACAGCACTGGAACGACTAAGGACACTCCCATAGCGGCGCTCCTCGGCCTCCTTGGGGTCGTCGTTCAAGGTGTCGACGTCCTCATTGGTGTCACTTGCACCCCCATCAGCGTCATCGGTATTGGAGGAAACTCTTGGTAACATTCGCCTCGCTTGGTGATATATGAATGCTTATAGGATTGCCTTTCTTTAGCACTGCGCAGCCCGTCTGCTGCTCTAACAATTCGTTCAGTAAGCACTCGACCGCTATCCATCTACAACGCCCCTTCGTCTTTTAGATACTAACCGAATTATCGCAGACGGCGTCATTGCGATTGGTTGCACCCCGGTCAATATCAACTTGTAAATTCGTCAACCCATACGTCAACAGCTCGAGCGTCGCGATGGTTCCATCCCACCGATCTCCCGCGTTTTCTTTACGATCGCATTCAATCTGACGCTTCAATATGTAACTTTTTCTTCTGCGGACTTTTACGAAATGATCATATGTTTGTTGAAAACTGCCGATTGGCCACCGTTATGCAGGAATCGTCCTAATAAGCGTCCACAAATGAAACGAAAAGAGGTTTGGGCAATGTTATAGCAAAGACCGAAATCCTATCCATTCTCTGATAATTGAGGATTTTATTCGTGCCGGGGTTCGCTCCTATCCGAGTTTCCCACTTGGGAAATCCACATACCAAAAATGGTTTCATGGATAATAACCTTTACTCGGATACCCTTCCTGTATACTAGCGCAATTTCTCTAAGTCATGATTTTCGTCCACCACCTCGTAAGGCTACTCGCCCTTATTTCTTCATATGTGATTCACTTACTGCAGATTTTTTTGCAAATTAAGGAGTGTTTTTCCTCTTTTTCTCGAGGAGAAGAGTGAATCAATTAACAAAGACGAAGGATCATATAACTCGACTGCAACTATGAAAAGAATACAAATAGAAATTCGGGGCACTTCGGTCACCGCACCACCTCTAGAGCTATCCTGCCAAGCTCTAGAACCACCCTCCCACAGAAACTAGACGTAAATATCGACTGGTATAACCGTGACGTGCGGCGGTATAGAGAGGCTAGAGGTTGATGTTGACGGGGGTACAGCCGAGGGCGACAAGACCCTCTGCAGAAATGAATGAGCATGCGAAGACGAGCTCAGAGTCTCGGACGCGGGGATGAAGTGCTTACTGAACGAGTTGTTGGTGCAGCAGACCGGTTGGGCGGTGCTATAGCATATAATTAATTAGTCCCCAGTTGACTCGAGACAACCCAGAGAAAGAAACGCATACCAGGAGTTCCCTCCGACACCGATGACACTAATAGGGTCACAAGTAAGGCCCACAATGGCGGTGACGTCTTGGACGACGACACCGACAAGACCGAGGACCTTCGCGATGGAGGGGTCGCTGGCAGTCCCCGTGCTCTGGCAGCACTGAAGGCCACCCGTGTTGCACTGGCTCGCGGGGAGGTCTGTGGCGGCAGCAAGGCTGGCAGCAATGGCGAGAGCAGACGCAAGGAATTTGAATTGCATCGTGGTTGGTGCGGCTTGTGGTTGGTGCAGAGAATGAGGTACTGAACGCGAACGGGGTCGAGTGTTCGAGTGAGTTGTATGAGCGAGGATGGTAGGGGTTTTATAGGGTTCTGGGAGTCTTCTAGCCGATCTATTCTTTTGTCAGACAGAAGGTCACGGATACGTCGATCGCGACAATTATGGAAGAGGTAGCGAGAAGTCTGAAGAAGCCCCGTCCGTTGTGGGCGCATAAGCATCGAAGCACGGCAGAGTATATATGAGTGGAGAAAGCGGACCGACGAGCTGTCGGACGAGAGAAGACGAAACACCGGTAGAACGCGGACTGATTGTTTAGTGCTCACAGAAGATCCTGCTGGAACTTCTCGAAGTCGACGGTGGAGTTGGTGAATCATTTTCGCCCCAGACTAGTAGGGTTCTGTCTAAATTTTATGGATACTCAGCTATCGATAGCGCGAAACGTTCTACCTGGATGATTTCATGCTACTCGACACCAGAACATCCGGATGCCTCGCAAAATTCTTAGATTGCCCGTTCGACGACAGATGTGTCCATCCTGGATCATTTTCCCGTCGTGTAGAAACTATGAATGCTTCTCGAAGGCTGTTGACTGTGCCCGAATTTGATTATTGGGATAATAGAATATTTAATTTACCTTGAGCTTACTCTAAACACATTATCCTCAGCGCCCACAACGAGCTTGCTGGAGGGGGTCGAAAGCGTATGTAGGCATCGATTCAGCCTGATGCCCATACTGTAATACAGAGCATAGCTGATCACACCCTGAAACCCAGTCCCATCGTGTCACCATGTCTATGTCCCTAGAAATGACTCATTCAACAACTTGACGCGTCATATTTTCACCAACCCATAATTTTTTTGAACAGTGCTTAACCAGACTGACGCCCATGGATTGAAGTTTGACACCCGGTTCACCAATTCGATAGTGGACATGTACCAATGGGCGTTCGAACACTAATGTCGAAGCTGAAGCAGAGGAGACACCTTGGAGTCGGTGTCGATGCTCATTAATGAGGCCTCGAGGTCCTAGCCAACGAATTAAGGCTTAGGTTGGGTGGGCCACGCATAGGAACTTGAGGCTGGAGAGATGAAGGTGTCAGTGTTAAAGGGTCGGGCTGGCGAGAGATAGGTACTTAGGAAAGAACAAGAAAAAGAAGAAGAGAAGCAACGAAGAACAATCGAAGAACGAGGAAGGGGGTTGCAAACCTTGAGCTCCAAGATCAACGCGCATCTGCCGTCGTTCCAACCATCTGCCCAACGTCGCATTGTCGAACACCGCGCCGTCCTCGCTATCCGCGATCGTCATACAAGGCCAGACTTTCCTCCCGAAGGTCGACTGAGATGTGCCCTCGGTCGCAGTCCGACATGCGATGGCAAAACTCATACAGCTCCGCGGACCGCGACTCTCGCCGTCTTCTGCCCTCGCAACTTCCTAACCTCTTTCAGAATGGTGGCCTTCATTTGCACCAACATAATGATCGCGGAAATCGGAGCAATGTACGAGGATCGCGAGGCGCGATGTCTAATAGTAAGGTGTCCAGAAATGCTTGGAGACGCCGCAAATGTAGAAGCGGATCGATTACTTGGAGAGCGTCTGGTCCTCCGTCGCCGCCGTCAGTATCGATGTCGACAACTGTCGACAAAATGTCCTGGTCAACAGGGTTGCGTTGAGATTAAGGTGCAGTTTGGTTGGGCGGAAGATCTTGAACCTGAAAAGAGAAGTGTTAAGGTTCATTCCGACGGCAAAAGGCAAAAGTAGCGATGAATCGATGGGCATGCACGAGAAGAGAGTAGATGAGAAAGAAGCGAAGCGAGAAAGGAAGGCAAAAAAAAAGCAAAAAAGAGGAAAACGCGTCTGTATAGAGCCAAAAAGCGAACGAACAAAGGTACGACAAGGCGAGTTGCGGAGATGAGATGAGACAGGAAGTAGGGTAGAAGCAGATTGGGCAAACAACAACAAGGAAGGCACGAAGGAAAGGACATGCACGTACCGAAGCTCGTTAACTTCTGGCCACAGAAGAAAGCGCGTCTCGGGTCTCGGCGCAAAGCCATACCGTACCGTACCTCAGCCACTCTCCGTGTTCGAACCATCCGCCACCATTGACTCGATCGTCCTCCTTCATCGACTCATCTTCTCGCAGTCGACAATCCCCGCTGATCCAAGAGCTCGAACATCTGCTGATGCCACTTCAAGCTCGATGGTTGATCGATGAGCGGTTCGGGCCAACACCATGCTGATAGTGGAAGGACGATGGCGGGATCCAGGAGCCGGAAAGTAGGCATTTACGACGCAGCCGTCGTAGAGGGAAGTCTGACATAGCGATGTTGAACGTTGAGGATCGGCAGGAGGAAAGAAAAAGAGAAGCGATGTCAGAACGAATGATATCGAAGGCGAACAGAGAAGTGAGAGGAGACGAAGCAGGAATGAGCGACGAAGGGAGGTGATGGCCGTGTCGTCGCGAAATTAAGGCAGATGTTCGCCAAAACCGGAGGAAAGGGAGACGTACGTACCAGTGCGCCTGTGTGAACAGGGGTTGAAACAAGTCGTCTTGATGTCGAGACGCAACATCCGCCCCATACAGCTCCGATGACGCGCCCTATCCGACCTGCCAGCTCGGCCTCCATTCGAACCACCACCACCACCACCACCAGGGAAATCGGAGCGTTGAGCGAGACGAGACGGGGCTGGATTTTGCGTACTTGTAGCAGCCTCAAGGAAGAGGAAGGGTGCCGAAAGAGAAGTTCTCGATGCCAGTGAATAGCGGTGGATCAGCGATAGAAGAATGGTCTTCCAGCGTTAACGTCGCTGACGATATTCGTTCACAGAGTTGATGTTGAGGTCGGACGAGTGGAGGCGAAAGAACTTGAACCTGGAAATAGAGGAGCGTGAGAGCTCATGTTAACAAGAGTATAGGCAAAGACGAGAGAAGGAGCCAGAAGTCGGGGATAGGGTGGTGGGGGCAAAGGATAATAGTACTGACCGAACGAACACTTTAGCTGAGAGTATGGGGCTCGATGCGCTGGAGAAGCTCGCCATCGTTCCGTGCACGCTCCTCGACCCCTCAATCCAACGTCCCAGTGTTCTTGCTATCCCCGTGCAAGTCCAGACCCTCATCCGGGACGCATACATCCAACCACTCTGCCGCGGTCCGTTCGAGGGAAGGGGATGTACCAAACTCCAAAGAAGATAGTCTGACGGAAAGGCGTTGGACTGAGGCGTTGGGTACGGCGACTGGACCGCAGTGAGACCGGATTGTGGAGGAGGCGGAGCCAGCGGGGTTGGGTAGGACGCCCTTCGAAGAACACGGCAATGAAGGACGCTCTAGCGCCGCGCAACTGTCAAGATTCGTGACGAGAGAAACTAAAAAGGGTAGTCAGAATTGGTGCCATGAACGAATTGGAAGAGATGCTGCAGAAAGCGGGGTAGTGGCGAGCGTGATGAAGCTGAAGAAACGTACCAGCACCCATGAGTCCGAATTTCGACGCTCCAAGGCAGGCAGCCTATCATCGCTCCAACCACGGCCCGTACATCATAGCTCATCGACCCCTCGTTCTGCCCAATGTCGGTTCGTCGAACACGTTCTCCTATCACCGGCGTAGCTCGGGTCTTCCTCCCGAACGTCGACCGCCAAACGCCCACACAGCCGGGATATGTTTTCTGGAAGACGGATGTATCAAGTCCCAGGTCGAGGCGTCGAGGAGAGGACAACGTAGGGAGCTGAGAGACGAGAGTGAAGGACACGTGCGACTGCTAGACGGTGTTGGACATTTCATTGGTGGGTTGAGGAGCGGAGGGCAGGCTGGGTGTGCCGGACTGTTCCCCGGGGCCAACCCACGAGTAGCCCTGGCATTGACGGCGAATGCTTGACAAGCTTCGCAGGCAGAGAAGCTAAAATTGTGCAGTCAGAATTTGCTTTCATGAAACGAACAGAGGTCTTGATGGTTCAAACGACGAAGCGGCGGTGGAAAGTATCGTACAAGGGAGGTAAATGAGAAGGGTCAAGCGGATTTGCTTATCTGAAGCGTCGATATTCAATATTCAATGTCGGTGTCTTCCCCAACGCCGCCGGGCCATGTTGACGAGCTCATTTGGTCGGCGCGCGCGAAGGTCAACGACGACTAGGTACCACAAATAGCGCTGATACTTCTAGGCACAGCTTCAGAACGCGAAAGGTTCGAAGGAGCGAAGGAGAGTGCCAGAAACCATTGACGTCGACGAGAGTCTTGCTTGGATCAAGGAGTCCAAGGAGGGAGGCTTTGAATAACAAAATCAAGGAGAAGACGACGGAGTGGATGAATTACGCGAATTTGAGTACTGGGTTGTCGAGCAGCGAACATGGACGGTAAAGGCTCGTTGGCGTTGGGTGACGTGATCGAGATAAGATAAGATGTAACCACGTCACTGACGCGACAACAACGCGACGCGCACGCCCCCTTCTCCCTTTACGTACATACACGCATCCGAAAGGCCGAAAGGCCTCTGCAGCTGATTACAGTGAGCAAGTTCGTAACTTTTATCCCAAGCATGGTCACTAATCCTCACTAGGTAAGGCATGCGCTGCACCACTTGTACCAGACCGAGCAAGGACCGCGTCGAGAAGGTCAACGTCTCCGGTGAAGAATGCTCAACTCCCAATTCCTACCACGGCCCTTGTCAAGGATGCAGGGACATCTCCGAAGTAGATGTCCAAATCGCACAGGCGACGGCCCTCTTGTTAAACCTCCGTCTCAAACGGTGCGACGCCAAACGTCGGCGAAACCAACACCACGACCGGCTTGTCCGCCGGCTCCCTGTAGAGGTCATATCCCGCATCTTCGTCCATTGTCTTCCTCCGCAATCTCCTCTCTCTGGTGTCGGATACTTGGGGTACCTCGAATCCCGATGCCCAAAACAGCGTACGCAGCATCCTGGCCTAGTCGTGGCCGCCGTTTGCCAAAGCTGGCGACAAATCGCATTGGCGACGCCGCGTCTCTGGAGTGTAGCCGTCATGAAAATAGAAGAGAGTGACGTTGCGGCGCAGGCAGAGATGACGGCGGATTGGCTGGGGCGGTCGGGTGCCCTTCCCCTCTCGTTGGAAATCCGCCAAATAAAGCCTGACTCCTCCTCAATAAGCTACAGTCGCCGCATCCGGAAACCTATCGACCTTACGCCGATATTCGAGGCTGTCAGTGCCCATATATTGCGCTTGAAGAGGCTGGAAGTGCAGGTCGATGCAGAGCTCCTCGACCTCCTGCGTGGCGAAGCCCCGATGCTCCGCGAGCTTCACCTGGACGTGCGGAACAGGTACGGCAATAACGCAACTGTCTTCTCAGCAGAAACCATGCCAAATCCCCAAAGGGTCCTTCTTCGCTCCATCTCACCCAGCGCACTCAGGATCAAATTGGTCGGGAGTGACGTTCTTCGAAACTCTCTCGCTGTCGGTCGCTGAAGCTTTGCACCTTTTCGAGCAGACGCAGCAGTTGGTAGAGTGCAGGATCGCCGAAGTCAATGATCCATTCGTAGAGTTGCCAGACGAGACGCGACACATCACCCTCCCGTATCTAGAAACGCTTCTCCTCGACCAGGGACCCCTGAAGCAAAGTGGGCTTCTGAACCACTTGACCGCCCCCGTCCTGAAGACCCTCAAAACCGAGGCCCACCCGGACAGCATCTCCCAGTTTATTACACGTTCGAAATGTGGACTCGATCAACTTCTTATCAATGTCTTGGATGGAACGCCTGAAGACCTTATAGAGTTGTTCAAGACGACGCCATATCTCACCAACCTCAAGATCATGGAAGGCACCATTGCGGAAATGTTTTTCGAGCATCTAGCCCCGACATCGCTGATGGGGGATGGTCCCTCAGCAACCCCGGAGTTCTTGCCCCACCTCTGCGACGTCAGGTTGACTGGTGTCCCTTACTTCAAGTGGTCGTCCGTTCCCTGTATTTTCTCATCGAGAAAGGAGAACGGCGATCTTGTTCCTCGCCCGTTGAATTACCTGAGGCTCACACTCTCTTTCACGGACGAAGATGGCGGAACCCCACGTATCATTCCTGAAGATGTCAAATCACGCCTCAAAGACCTTCGAGCACAGAGTAAACTGACGATATATTCTGGATATTATGATATCCTGCGCGATTAATTGCATGTATTTCGCTATATTTACTGAATACTTGGGTATGTCATACACTTGTGGTATCTAGAGTACGTCCCATAGGGTTCTAGTCGAATAGTTAGCGGTTCTGTCTGGGCACGACCTTCTCCTTTTGTGACCTTAGAGGTATAAAGAATCTCAAACTCGATTTTGTGAAGAGTTGGTTCTTCGTGGTGGCCAAGGTCACTCCCGAACGCAGAACGTATCACCACCAACATGACGACGATGGAGGAGCTCACCCCCAACGATCACGCTGGGCCCCTCATATCCCCGAAGCTGGCCTATGTCAAGGTCAACTGGAAGGCTAAAATTGGATGCCCGGTCTCGACGTTCGGCTTGATGAAGTGTGAAGAACTCATCCCGTTGGCGGTGTTGGACGATGTCGTGGGGTTGAGAATTGTATGGACTTCTGAAAGTGGTGCTGTGGAAGAGTATTACCGCAGAGACGGCCAAGCTGATCTACTGGTGAATTGGAGTCGTAGATTGCATTTGGTATGTGGGTAGCCAAACGGAGATATCAGTGACCGCGAATATTATTCGCTTGTATATGATCATAGTTCGCTCGAGGAGATGTCCTTCATAAATACGATCATTTCCCTCCGCGTCTTCAATGTAAAGTCCTCAGTACAAGCCGCAAGCACTTTAAAAGCATGAGCATACCTCAAGTGAGACGAACCTATCTTCTCGCCTAAGAGACAATTTTGATCAAAATTGGAGGGAGCTGAACGTTGAACGTTGAGCATTCTTCCTCGAGGACAGAGTAAGTGGACAAGAATGAGATCTGTTCCTCGCATGATTGAATCGGACAACCTCGATGCGTTTAGGGTTTCTTGCCGGCTGCGTAGGAAGTAGTGTTTGCTTAGAGAACAGCGTCAGACGAAAGAGTATTTAATTTCAAGACTTGTTGGGATTCTTCCCTTCGAAATCGAGTAGGAAAACGGACTCTACATGCACATTGGCGTCACAAAGAATGGCTTACTCCTCTGTTCCCCTATCTACCTATGTACTTTCTGGAAGCCCACCACTCGCCTCTGTACTCCATGTCTCATGAACGAGCCGCTCCGCCTCCCCATCTCCGTACCGGTACTCATCCATATCACCGCTATCCGACGTCCACATAACTCTTAACCCCACGACACCATCCAACGCCGCCAGCGGAACGATTTCATCGCACTTGCTCAAGTCAAACGTCCGTACGGGATACCCAACCCTGGCTCTCTCCTCGAAGAACTGGGTGCATACTGACTCAATACATGCGTCACGAACCGCACTCCTAGCTCCGTCAGCGTTGGCAAGGCTATCGACTCTCACACAGCGCAGTTTCGGGAAGATGGGCCTGCCGCGGTGACCGACGTGGTTGTTTGGGGAGCCGGTGAGGACCTGCAGTGTCTTAATATCAGTGTTGAGGTATTCGACGTTCGGGAAGGATGTCAGGAGGAACTCCTGGACCTGATCACTGTTGGGATTCTCTGATGTGCGTGCTCTGGGCAAGATGAAGAACCTCAACCTCACTCAAAACACTCACGCAAGTACGTGGGGCATGAAAGACTTCGATTAGAATATAGAAATGGTGTCAGAATAGAAAGAAATAAAATAAATAAATGCTTCGTCGAAACGTCGCATCTAAGTGCCCAGGAGTGGTCTTCCTGCTCCCGAAACACTCAATCTCGAAGACAGGGACGGTCTTCCACTCCCTGAATCCGAAGTGCAAAGGGAATGGTCTTCCTTTTCCCCTAACACTCAAAACCGGAGCAGTGGTCTTCCTTCTGCTCAAAAACTCAAATCCTTGGGTGGTCTTCCTTCCCTTGGATCGCACTATCTCAGCGGTGGTCTTCCTTCCGCTGTGCTCATCGTTCTAGCTCGCTGGTGGTCTTCCTTCCAGCTTGCTCCTCTATCTCGTACTCTATCTCGTATAAATGTGTCTTAATCGTTTATTAAACCCCCGAACCCTCTTAGAAGTCAACCTGGGAGCTAACGAGCGTCCTAACGGACCGCCTCGCTTTGCTACCCACTCCCAACCTCGGGGAGGTGGCTGCTTGCCTTTCGTCGTCGTCGTTCTCGGGTTTTTATACTCAGGGACCCGGATATTCGGAATCTCGTCTTCCGGGCGTCTTACTCAGCTCGTAGGTGTCTAGAATATTCCACTAGGCTCGTCCGACCAATAGAATATCATTTACCTCATTATCTGAAGTCATCGCGACCTCTCTCGGGGCGTTTATCCATGTTGCACACCATAAATGGTGTTGCCATGTCTATATCTGGACCACGGAACAATAATGATCCGCTGGGCCCAGGGTTTCTGACTCAGCCTAGCTCTCTGACGGACTATGATTGATCTATTCATATGAGAAACACATGAATGCGGCACTCAAGCGCCAATACCGTGTGGTAGCGCTCGTTGTCACACATCACATCGAGGATTAAACCTCGTTATCTTATCTTATCAAAGAAATAGGAATTTTATTATCGAAAAATTCCCCGTCATATCATTTCGGTCGCCTTCGATGGTTTGCCAGGCTGATCACGCTTGAGCTTGAGCTCAAGGTTCGTCACCCTGGAGAAGTCGCACGACGAGAAGATGGTGCTGAGGTGGAAGGATTGGCTGAGGATTGATATGTAGCTCTGGGAGGACCGGAGGAAGGCAGGTGAGATGCCCGGTGGATGGTCCAGGTCAGAGAGATGGGGTGCCATCATGACCAAGCTCTGCTTAACTTGCAGAAGGTTGGGGTAATGAAATGCGGAGCCTGTCGTATGTGCTATTGTTGCAGAAGGCATTCATTGTGTACCGAGTGAGCACGTCGTTGAAGTGCTTTTTATCTGTTGCATCCTTGACTGGGGGGGATTGCCCCACATTAATTGTAGGCCGCATCCCCTGTCCGGAACAAGGGTCTCAAGGAGAATTATGGTAGCCCAAAGGATTGGAGTGAATGTGAGTTTGAGGTTGAGGAGGGACAGAAGACGAACGGCTGGGAAAGTTGTCGCTGTGATAGGTCATTCCTGTAGACATCAGGGACAAGGATTCCAGCCGCTGCATGATTTGCAAAGCGTCCAAGAGTGATCTGAAAGGAATCCAGTCGCAGACAACCTCCTGTAAACACAGACGGCGTATTTGGGCTAATGGGGACGGGGATCCGGAGATGGTTAGATCAAGGGGATCCGGAAGACAAGGCGACTCGAACACCTGGAGTCATGGTGTGTCATTGTTGAAGAGTCCAGGTCCGAAGCTCATGGGATTGACCCTGCTGATGGCCCATGTATAAGTACAGTGAAGCTGAACGACCGGAGGTTCGTGGCTGACCAGTAGAGTGGTTCCCAACCTGACGTGGATGGATTGGAGAACACCTTGTCGAGGATGGTGAGACAGAGATGTCTGACACGCTTCCAGGTTTTGTGCAGCAAGGTGATGATGAAGTTGTACGATTCGGCACAGTGCACCTGAGACAAATCCTCTGATTGAAAGAAGTGTGCTGCCTGTGCGCCGGCCTGAAGTTGCATTTATAATTATGTATGCACAACATCTTAATTAGTAATTGCCTAGCTGGAGTATACCCTAGGGCCATGGAGAAGGTGTGCGCACTTGTAATGCACAGCTGATGTAGGAAGATATCAATTGGGGAGTCTCCGATGTTGAGCTCTGCGGGATGTCATAACTGGCAGTATCAGACATTAGGGTGCTACAAAACTGAATCTAGGGTATCTTAATTTACGGTGCAAAACTAGCTGCGAGCCCCTAAACACATGAAGAAGGACTACACATGACGCGAAATCAGACCCACCAGGTTCGAATCGGAATCGGATAAGGCTTAGTTGAGCAATTGAGCGAACTTGAGCGCTTGAGCACTTGAGCACAATATTCAATGTGAACTGACACGTCGAATCCATCTCCAATGAAAGGCAAGTATTGTTGACATCTGACCGGTATAGGATTGCTACTAATCCTTTCCCTAGCACACACCCCGATCGATGACCTCCTCCCCGACATCCTCTGGTTAATATTCAACTTGAATGCCGAAAAACAGGAATACTCTGCCTCTACTGCACTAGCTAATACCATTTCCACCTCCCACATTTGCAGGTCATGGCGATCTCTCATTCTGGACTCTCCATCTCTGTGGGGAAGACTCATCAATGTCAGCTCACTCATGCGTCTCAGTGAAACTGGAAAGAACGAGATTATCAGACGCACAGGCGATGCACTCCTTTCTGTTGAAGGGCGTCTTCGGGACCATAAGTCATACACATTCATTGTCTCTCTGATCTCCACAGATTGGAAATGTATCCAACATTTCCATATAGCCATCTCGAAGAAACTGTTGACTGTTGCATCCCAGGCAGATTGGGCACCTGTTTACTCGCCAGCCAAGAATCTCCTGTCATTTAGCTTTATGGTCAACCTCAAATCAAATGCTGAGCAGGCCAATCCTATCATCTTGCAAAGTCAATTGTTTGGTAATAACACACCCAACCTCCATATCTTCGAGTTGTGTCTCCTTTTCGACTGTGACATCTCCGTGTTCCAGTCATTGTGCCGCTTATGCCTATATGAAATACATGGCAGAACAATCCCCCTTGGATCCCTATTGACCACTTTGGAACATATGCACCGATTGGAATCTTTAGACCTCAGGTCCATATGTGGCATGTCAGCATCTCAATCGGCCACCACCATGATGTCTTCCCCAGTCATCCGACTTCCGTCACTCCTCGATCTTCAAATGCTCTGCAGTCCCATCGCACGGGCAATACACTTTCTCGAACACCTTATTCCAGGCAGTGGATGTGCTGTGCGGATAAATTTATTGTCTGTCTTCCAAAATTTTAGAGAGACTGAGAGCTTCAACAACACGTTGGCCAGATATATAAAGAGTTGGTTGAATCATAACAACGATTGCCACATGCTTTATATTTCCCTTTCGGAACACCACCTATGGGTCCAGCAAGTGTCGCGCTATCATGACACACCTGGCAACTTTGCAATCAATTACAGCACCCCCATAGGCAGTGATGCAATCCTTGACAAATTTCTCTATCTTTTGCCAATCCTCTCCTCATGCAATTTGCCCAAAGTGACAAAGCTCAACCTTTTCCTTTGGAGAACCACCATATCCCTTCAGCAAATTCAATCTTTCTTTCAAACATCATTCCCGAATGTTGAATTCCTCGGCACCAATGCCCAGACATTGGAAACTCTCACCCAGACCAGTCGCAATGAGGCCACCTTATTCCCGAAGCTGACCTATGTTGACATTGTCCACCAGAGACCTTGTGATGATCAGGCCCAGAGTGACACAAAAATCAAGTTGATATGCAGTCTATTTTTGGAGCAGCGCGTCGACACCAGATTTCCAGTCTCAACCCTCGACCTGACAAAATGCAGACAGTACATCCCCTTGGTCACGTTGGAGAACATCCCAGGGTTGAGGATTATCCAGGGGTCCAACAATGGTGTGTGCGTAATGCAGGTCTGATGAACTAAATCCACAGAATTGTCAGGCATGGAGGATCGAGCGAGTTCGATGGGCTAAATGGGTGAAGTGTCAGTTCGAAATGAGGGGGAATGTTGAATGAACGAAAATGCTCTTCAAGTTAAATATATTCATTCATGAAAAACTCGATGACATCCATGTAGTAGGGTCCATAACTCGAGAGAACAGAAATCTGGACAACAAAGGCACAGAAATAAGCTCGCAAACGACAAGATGAAGGGATGTAGGAGATGATGAACAGCTGAGGCCCAAAACGTACAAGCTGAGACGAACATATACAGAGAACCGAGAAATAGAGACGAATAAGTGGTAAAACAACCTTAAGAAAACCCAATCGATCAAATTCTCATCGCTGTCACGACCCCCTCCAGTTGCACTCACCTAGAAATCCTTCCCTCTAATTTCCTCAACCCTATCCATCTATGTCTGACTGGCACCACCTTACAAGCATATCTGACTCAAACATCGACTCCGCAAACAGCTGATCCGCTGCCCAGGACCTCAAATGTGGACTCAGAACCCCTCGAAGTCGGTATCACCAAAAGAATGTGATGGCACAGGAACATGACGCTGGACTCTTCAACGGCGTCCAGACGTCCGTATGTGACACCTCAAGCAATGAAGGAGGTAAATAAGGACTTGGCAGCATCCATTATGAACAAAGGCACAATGGTCTTGCATGAAGGTGTAGGTGTAACGACAACGGGGTGTCCGCAGCGATCACACCTCAGATTCGTACAATCCTGGCCATCGAATGGAAGTCGACGATGTTGGAACTTCAGCTTTAGCTCAAGAACAGGATAGAACCACTCGAGCTCCAATGACAGCACTCCTATGTGATGCCATGGCCAACTTCGAACTATTGTACTCTGGTAGCAGCGCGAAGGAGGCGGTTAAGCCCCACATGGACTATGATCCAATGTTGATGATATTGATGAGTTGTTGGATCGTAGCAAAGGGGTCTTGGCATGCCAGCAAGATGATTTTGACGATAGGACAGGGGTGACGAGTACTGCCGTTGGATGTCTTCACTAGCACCATCAGGATTTGAACGAAGTAACTGTGATCAGACTTTGGGACTTGGCCCAGGTCGACAACCTGGGACATAATGAGAAACAAAGAAATTATCAGCACCATCGCTGACGAGAATGAACAACTGAACTGAAGAAGAAACATAAGTAGAGAGGTAGATAGAGGCTATTCAATCCCCGATGCAGAGAGAAGAAAGTGGGACAACAATCTGGATAGCATAGCCAATGAAAACAAAGAGAAGAACAGGACACGTACCTGCTGAATCATGAGCCTGCCCTTGCAGAGACTCAGTGAGATATCCATCTTCTATCCTCCGTTTACTCCCACCCCTCCTCTGCCATGGGCATGACACTGTTGTTCTTCGAGGCCTTCATGCTTCCATCTTCTCTGAAGCTGCCCCAACTGTTGACCATCAAAAAATGATGGATCAATTGAGCGCTTGAGCAGCCATTATGCTGGTGGCAGCGTCTGGGGACGAAGCCGGAATAAATTGTTGGCGCATTCTCGGTGCTGGAAGAGAGATTTGGTCAGCCAGAGGTGAGAAGGGTGGCGTTGGTGGTCATGGTGGGATTTATGTATGCGTTGTCTTTGAACAAGATAATGATGACATCGAGGATCTAATGGAAGGGAAAATGTCAGAATGGCCTTAGTGCAAAAGAGGAGAGGCAGCGAAAACAAAAATGAACGCAGAAACAATGAGAGAAGACGAAAGGATACAATCAAGGAAGGTAAGTAGAGGGGTTGCCTTACAAGATCGAAGCCAACGATAGAGCAACGAAAAAAGTACTCACTAAGGCAAACGTTCAAATATCGAGGTCCGATATTGGTGCTACATCACACTCTCCTCCTTTCTCTCCATCTGCCCTCATACCACCATCAATTCGCATCCTTGCTTAATAAAGAGGAGGGTTGAATCAGAATTTGTCAATCATCGCGAAGCCCAGCTGGTGGTGAGTAGCTGAAAAAGATCGGTGTTGAATCCTAGAATAGGCCTAGGGCTACGACTCGTGAGGCTTGAAGAGTGATCTTCCTGCATCAACATCGATAACAGCAATGTAGAGAGTTCATGTTGGGGCAGGCTATGCGTACACGTAAAGGCTCGTAACTAAAGGAGGGCAGAGTCTTAGAACTAGTGTCGACGAGAATTTTGGCAGAGCGCATGTACCAGCTCAAAACTCAGAAGATTGCACTCCATCTGCCATTCCCTGCCTCTCGGCTGCTTTAATCCTTCTTCGCCAGTGCCCAACACCGCCAGCATGGAATCAGAGTCGTCCCGCTCGGAAGATGATTTTGTGCGATATGCTGAGCCTCACGCTGTGGCGCAGAAGGAAGGAAAATGCCTTGAGAAGAGGTTGAAGTTGTGTATTGGTCCTTCGATTGTGTTGGATGTCCTTCTGGTGGGCTATTGATCTGTGCACAGAGTTGGTCTGGCGAGGTGAGGTGGGAGGTGCGTGGATGGGTGCTCATGCCCAGTTCAACTAGGATTCAGGAGGAATGGACCTAGACCTGAAATCGTACAATCAGCACCATTCCCATGAGATGGAAAAGCGGAGGGCTGAAAGAATTGGGTAGAGGGTGCAACTTCGCCTGCGGTGCTCCGTCAGTATGAGGGCGAAGAATTGACGGCTAGGACCAGGTTGGGTAGAACAGAGGAAGACATATACCAACAAAATTCTAGCGGGTTACCATCGAGAAAACCTCGTAGAATAGGCTGCAGGATACCCCTATTAAGGGAACTAATGTCAGAAGGCAAGAGAAAATTATGGAGCGCCGTACTGGACAAAAATAAATGGGTTGATTTTTTGACCTGAAATTCTTCATGAATCACAAGGATTCTGTCTGATTCTGTCTGATTCCATAAGAATCTCCACTAATTAAGACAAATTCTCCTACTCACGAAACAAATCACATCCGTGAAGGAAGATTCAATGAGATTCAGTCTGTTTCTGGCGGAATCCAGCAGAATCTTGCAGAGCAAATCTTTTCACTTCTCGCTGTGCAGTCAGATTCCTAGCAATTCTGAGTGAAAAAAAAGTAAAACACACTGTTTCTCAAAGTCTGAATTTAAGTGCATGTGAGAGGATTCTGGTAAATTCTGTCAGAATCGTGGTGAACGCTTTGCTTTAATTTTGGGTATTATGACTGCTCTTTCCTTCTTCAGATAGGAATCTGCCAGAAGGGCACAACTATACTGTTCATGCGAGTCTACATATGTTTCCTTTGTCATATTTGATTGAAACCATTGGCCCACCTTATCTCATTCTCCACCTCAGGTCCATCCGAGGGCCCAGCAGCCACTATGAACACAAGGAGCAGGTGTACCTGCCTGTTGTCCTGCTCTCTATTCCAACTGTAATCCCATCTCCTGTGGTTCCCCTGAGCAGACATTCAACTGGCGAATTGATGATCTGGCTGCCACTCTTTTCACCTTCTGATCATATTCATAGGCAGCGAAGACGCGAAGAGCTCAAAGTTCCCACGAATAGGCGCCGAATAAGCGCTGCAGTCAAGAGTGCCTAGTGTGACAACCAGACCGTGTATTGACTCAAAATAAAATTTGACATGGAGATTACATCCAAAAGGGCCTCAGAAACCAAGTGGTTTCGGAGGAATGAACCCAGGCAAAAGTAGGGGTTCAATCTTCCTTGAGTAACCCCTCAGTCAATGAGAGAGTCTGAGAGGCTCACTCACAAAGACTGACTTTGTCCTTTTTTCTTTTTTTGGGGGAAGATGATATGGCTGGGAACTTTTCTATAATGATGGATGCCAGAATTTCAATTTGACGACAGCGCGATCACCCAAACATGACAGCAACACGTAAAGATCATGTACATGGGCATGGGCACACTTCGGGCTGAATCTGTCAGAATACAGCTCAAGAAAAGGAAAAACAATGCTATCCACCAAAGAAAGTGCAAGCCTTGTAGGCAGAATCTGCCAGAATCTATGAGAATCTATGAGAATGATAAATGCATTGCATTGCAAGACAGGGGTACAAATCTATAAGAAACGTAATGATTATGCCCGCATCTGCACTCTGTGTGATTCTTTACAAAGCCGAGCAAAAAAAGTACCTCTCGTTTCTGACAGATTCTCACAGAATCAGCCACAATCAGCTGGAAATGTGAGGATTCTTACCCATTCTGGCAGATTCTCACAGATCTTGCCTGAAGTACTCTAGCCGAGCTCAAAAAAAATCAATCCATGATTTTTGTCCAGAACGGACCATCATAGAAAATGGAACAAAGGGCAGCTTACCCACAGTGGCGCTCTGAGGAGTCTCAAAGGACACAAACCATTTCGGCATCCATGTTACTGCGTTTGAAAGAGGAATAGGCAGTATAATTTATAGAGGAGGCCAAATCGTATTTTTTAGCCACAGAAGCGACGATTTGGAAACAAATTGCACTGGTAGTTGTCGAGGTAAGGTGAAGGTGAACGGTGGCTCAACCACCATCACGTGCACAGCCAAATTTGGCCCGCTTTCATAACGTTCGAGTTTTGTCTCTTAACAGTTGTCCATGACAACAGATCCAACGGTCTTTAGCAGAAGAGACACCAAAGGTGAGTGTTATTTTAAATAACTTAGTTATGTCTGAAATATGGCCTCTTACATCCAGAAGCGCAGATATGATCAAAGATACCAGCATTGACATCTCCGGTGAAGAATGCTCAAATTCCAAGTCCCCCCACGGTCCTTGTCAAGGGTGTATGGAACTCCACAAAATAGACATCCAGCTTGCACCAGGAAGGGCGTTTATATCGAGCCTCTATCTCAAACGATGTGATGCCAAACTTAAGCGGAACCAACACCACGACCGACTCGTCTGACGCCTCCCAGTAGAGGTCGTATCGCAAATCTTCGTTGATTGTCTCCCTCCTGAGTCTCCGCACTCCATTCCAGAACACGACATGTATCCTGACCAAGAAATACGGCCGCAGCGCAAGAAACCAACCCCTCTAGTCCTTGCTGTGGTCTGCCAACAGTGGCGACAAATCGTGTTGGCGACCCCAAGGCTTTGGACTGTTGCGAGCATAAAAATAGCGAAGAGGGCTGTCAAACCATGTGCACAAATGACACAAGAATGGCTGCGTCGGTCAGGACGCCTCCCGCTCTCGCTGGAGATCTATGAAGAAAAGCCACGCCCAACATTCATGTCCTACATCAACCAGCGTTCCGCTGTTGATCCTACGCCAATATTTGAGGCAGTTAATGCCCATATGCATCATGTGAGGAGTCTTGAAGTCCACTTCGACATGAAGTGCCTCCCCTTCCTACGTGGCGAAGCTTGGACCATGCGCAACCTCTACCTATCAATCACAGGCGGTCAAGGTGGCCCCCCGCCAGCTTTCGTCTAGCAGATACCTCACCAAGTCCACAAAGAGTCCTGCTCTGCAACATATCCTATAGGGCGATCAAGGTCGATTGGGCAGGAGTGACATATTTCAAAACGCTCGCAGTGCCTTTCACTGAACGCTTGGAGCTTCTCCAACATTCACCCATGTTGGAAGAATGCAGAATTGGCTACATCTCAGGTGCTTCAGATGTACTGCCCACCCCTCACCAGATCACCCTTCCGTTGCTGAAAACCCTCATCCTCGCTCAAGTACCAGGCCAGGAGGAACTTCTCAGTCTCCTCGTCTCTCCCTCCTTGGAAACCCTTTCAAGTAGGGCCAGCCTGTGTATTCTCTCCTCCTTTATCACTCGTTCAAAATGTGAACTCCACCACCTGGATGTCGACGCTTTGGATGGAACACCCGAGGAATTCATAGGGCTACTCGAGAAAACACCCTATCTTATCAAGCTCGAGGCATCGGATTGTGACATACAAGAGGCATTCTTCGAACGTCTAGCTGTGATGTCACTAATGAAGGACGGTGCCACAGTTTCGGAGGCATTCCTACCCCTCCTATGCATGCTCTGTTTGACCGGATCCCCGTACTTCAAGTGGTCCTCTATCCCTTCGATATTTTTGCTGAAGCACGAGGGCAATGATTTCATTACTTGCCCCTTGTATTTCCTAGAGCTCACTCTATTCTTCTATCCTGAAGGCTCTGAAGAGTTCGTTGGCCAAACCCCAGATGTGATTGACGCAGATGTCAAGGAACGCCTCCTAGTCCTCCAAGCCGACGGGAAAGAGATACACATCATTTCTGGCATGGACAACAGTTCCCTTCTTTAGTCGTTTCCTGTATTCATTCTTTGAGCAGCAGACAGAAGCACTCCTTGCGGTCATAGATGTCAATTGTATGTAATTTCATCGCCTGTACGAACATCACATTGTTTCCTCTGTTCTTGAATTCCCGGTCAGATCTTCCTGGCTTCGTACTTCATCTTGTGCTTCTTGAGAAAGTTCAGTAGAGTGACGTCTTTATATGCGCGAATGCTCTCGCGATAAGCTCTGGCTGATTGCTCTGCCCTAAAGTGATTCACAATCATGTCCAATGAGCAAGCTCAATATCGGACAGAGGAAGAGTTGGGACTGGGACACGTACGCCTCCTTCAGTTCTAAATATTTGTTGTAATCCTTATCGCTGATATCGCCTTTCTCGTACAGGACCGCGATATTTTGCAAAGCCTGTTCCATCAGTTCGGTTTGTGTCTCATTTCGAGCGGACGAGCTGGCGGAAAGATTGGTGGTTGAGGCAGTAACACTAGCTGGGCCTCCAGCCATGCTCGAGGTGGTTTCTACCATGAGTGCGGTGGGGGAGGAGAAAGGTAGAAGCACAGCCTCCCCTGCTCACCGCAGTAAAATACGAGGCCGTTCCAGAGCACTTTAGGCATGCAATACGTTCGCTGTCGCCGCATAATATTCTAAGTGAGCATCCCCCAGTTCGATTGGATTGTCGTACTTACGCACAGCGTCGGAAATAGAGCGAAGATCCAACCCAAAGGGGAGAAATGGGGTGATACAATCCCTAGAAAGGAGCTCCAGAAGCCTGGTCTGCTCCTCATTGCACATGCGACGTGCAAGAATTCAAGCTCGATGGTGCGGGGTAGGCGCTGCGTTTAGGCGCCAGTCTCGGGGCGAGCTCGTGTAGGAGACCGGAATTCGATTTTGGGGCGGTTGGACCGTCTGATGAGGGTGGGCAGCAATCGTGGAAGTGCCTTCAATAAAAACCGGAAAGGATACGCCGCCCACGTCTAACTCTTCCCCTGAGTCACGTCCCCCATTAACGCCCATCACACCACATGGATTTTGGCGTTCGCCGCAAACACATTTTCCTAAAATTTCCTTTCCGGGAAGATGTGGCACGCAGGCCCCTTTGTTCGTGTGTTTCCTGCTAGGGCTATTGCCCACACCCGCGGACCCGGCTCGGGCCACAGAATAAAAAGCAAAAAGAAAGAGGAATTAAAACTCCGCTCACAGTCACACTGCGCTCGGTTAGCGTTTTCTTTCTTCAGCTACAACCACGACCACCACAATCCGTGGAGCCCTTTGCCTTTAGCAAACCCTTTCAGCCATCAGCCACCAGCCACCAGTGTTCAGAACTCATACCTTTCACATTCCCCCCACATATACTAGCAGAGATGCAGTATAATACCACTTCCGCTTCTTCTTCGCCCGCCGCCACCTCTGCCACCGCCACTCATAACTACTTCAGCGGCGCTGTCGACATCAATGGGTTCAATATCCCGCAGGTTCCGCTCGCCGGACCAAGCCACCAACCGATCAGCAGTTCCCAAGTTCCAAAGATCCCAGGTTTGCTCTCCCGAGCTAAGGGTGAGCCCCTCTGAGCTCTTATGGTCATCGATACTGACAATCGGATGCTCACTTTAGCATGCCAGGGCGAAGGGTCCCTCTCAAACCTGCAAGAACGACCAATTACGTTCTCCAGCGGGATCCATTGATGAGGCGGAGGTCTCTGAACACGCCCCTTCTTCTCCTCTTCCCACTCCCCAACAATTCAAAGTGGCATGTTCTGTGGCTCCATCACCCACACCCACGACACTACCACACATTCACAAAGACGTTGAGCACCTCCACGCTCTCGAGGCCGAACAAGCGGAAGAGATCAGGACGCTCACGAAGGAGGTCCTAGCAGAGGCATTCACAATATGTCTACCAACACCAGGAGACCTCGCCAGCCACTATTGCTGCCAGATCGCGAAGCTTCTGGGAGAGGGAGTGGTGAGTCGCATTAGTGAGGACGCGGAAGAGTTGAGGGAGACAGGGAAGCTCCCAGTGCGTACCCTATCATGGGATGCAAGATATCTAGAGCCAAGGTAAGTACGTCAGCACTCCTCTAGATTATCGCCTATGGCGCTGACGATCAATAATACACAGACAATTTCGCGCTGCCACGGCGGTCTCAACGCCGAAGAGGTCGATCATCCCACCACCACCGCCATCGACCATTCCGTCGAGGAAGTGCCCACGAGCTGAGGACAGCTACGACGACATCCTCGAGGTCGAGAACTCGCTTTCGCTTTCGAGGGACCTCTCGACCAGCACAATCTCATCGTCGACTGGAACGTCTCCTGCCACCAAAAGGCCACGTCTCGAGTCGTGGGTGCCGACCATCGATGAGGACAAGGACCAGGACGACGCGATGCTCGGCCTCATCTGGAGTCGTTACTTCCAGTCAGCCGAGGAGAGCGACGGCGAATACACAGCACCTGACATGGAGATGGAAGGAAACAACGATAACAGCGACTCGGAGGGCGAGTCAGACGACCTCTCCATCCTCGCCCTCACTCGTAGATTCCCAGACAACCTCTTGGGCTTCATCAAAGAAGCCACACTCTACGAGGCAAACCGTCTAGCAGAGGAGGGAACTACAAACCAATCTCCCAACCCACCTCCCAACGTCGACCCTTTCCCGATACACTCCTTTGGCACCGCCGCCGAGCGCCCGCCCGTCCCTCTGCCCCGCCCTGTCCCACAAGCACCTCGCCGCCTCCATCGCTCCAACGAGCGCATCACGATTGACGAGAATGGCGTGGTCACGGCATTTGACTATACACAGACTGAAGCGTACGCAGCTCGCGTGGCCTGGGAGAGGCATCTGTTCATCGTGCACGAGCGGTTGGGCCGCAGAGGGCCCTGCGACCTCGCAGCGGATCTGCGGGAGATCGCGCAAGTGGGGCCGGGCGGGCAGTTTCTCGACTGCCATCGGTGGCGGTATCGGTTTGATGAGCAGGCGTGGAGGAGCTTCGAGGTACCGTCGTAGATGTCGGAGGAGGGAAAGGTGAGTTGAGAGGGCGTTCGTTGATGGTGTAGGGGTCAGAAATGTTCCTTTGTTCTCGTTCCTTTTTTATCTTATCTGTCTCTCGTCATCTCATCATCTCGGACTTGTATTTTTATTACGGACTTCGTTCTCGCATCGTCTCGCTCTGCCCTTTTGCGTACCCTATTTATCGGTTCTGAATATTATCAGCGCCTGCTGTTCTCGGTTTTCGCATAGACAACGAAGTGAAGTATCTTCAAACGACAAAGAAGAGTGAATAAAAGCGTCGAGTACCTAAATTTCCAAGGACCAGAATTCGAGAGCCCTACAAGCCACTTTTTCTTCCTTTCTGAGCCTATAGAGAAGGTGAAAAGGGCGGCTCTTCATTCTAATGCATATCACGAGCAACTCACTCCCGGCAACATAAAAGTCAAGCTTATGAATTCGGACCTGACTCGAGCTTGAACGAATCAAAAGAAAAAAAGATCTGTATCCCCCTTAACGTTGCTGAGAGCAACAGACTCACGGTCTTAGATACGGTACAGCCATAATGAAATCATCGCTTGTATGCTTGAAGGTCCTCTGCGGCGAAATTGGGCGAAGTAGTACGAGAAGAGAGGGAGAGGAGAGTAAGGAAGGGGTTAAATTTACAGGAACAAGCGCATACGCAGATACAGAAATGTGATTCAATCCGGCTCCATCGTTGGATGGCGCTGTGTAGCTGAATACAAGTTCCCCGCCGTCACAGCACCATCCTGAGTTATAATGACCAGAATAAATGCAATAAATGCAGACAGCGACCGAGTAACTCTATCCTTCCCTGATTTTCTCACTCAGAGCCATTCATTCCGAATTCAGGCTCGAGACGAGATGGCAGAGGTACGTGAGCGAGTGCTCGATCTAGAAATATTTTCCCAATTAGGAATTATTGAAAGGTAATGCGATGCCACGTTGGGCGCAGACAGCTATGCCCCTATCGTCTATTCTTCATTGTCCAGCGCCGGCGACGTCTCGAAAAGACAACGATGCGCTTTACTTTACCTTTCCTGGCCTTCTTGGGCCACTCGGCATTATTGTTCTCCGCCTCTCTGCAGAATTGTGGCCGTGCGCTTGGACGTTGTCCTATTTTGGTTACAGCGCAAGCGTTGCTCGGCCACTTATGGCCCAAGTGGCACTCCCGTGGGGTATTTAAGGGCTGGTTCAGATCGTACATTCTTCAGTCTCCCTTCCTTCCCCTCTTTCTCCCTTCGTCTTGTTTTCTCTATTCTCTCCCGCCTCCCCACCTCATGAAATCACAGCCTTCCGCGAGCCTGGTGCGACTAGATTCTGTTCTGCCGGACCTGTAGATACCGTGCCCATGTGATGGGCGCTGGGTCGCAGTCCGCCATCACAGCAATCTCAGAAGCGCCAGACTCATTGCGGGTGTGGTTTTTGCGAGTCACTGAGGCCGTTCTCATTATTTTGTATGGTTCATGTTTCCCATCATGCGTGGATGTCTTCGACATCCTCACGAACTCACAGCCTTCCGCGAGCCTGGTGCGACTGGAATGTGTTCTGCCGGACCCGTAGATACCGTGGCCAACTAATGGGCGCTGGATCGCGGTCCGCCATCACAGCAATCTCAGAAGCGCCAGACTCATCTCGGGCGTGGTTTCGTGTCAGTTGGCGAGGCCTTGCGACGGAGCTGCTTCCTTAGTGTTTGTGTAAGTATCCTTTCCTAATCATCTCTCTTCTCCCTTGGCTCTTCGTCTTTTCTCCTCTGTCCTCTCCCTCCCCCATACATGCACCTGAAACCGCAGCCTTCCGCGAGCGTGGTGCGACTAGAATGTGTCCTGCCGGACCCGCAGATACCATGCCCAGTTTATGGGCACCGGATCGCGGTCCGCCATCACAGCAATCTCAGAAGCGCCAGACTCATTGCAGGCGTGGTTTCGTGAGAGTCACTGGGGCCGTACATACGACGGACGTGTCTGATTAGTTTCAGCATGGTCTTATGAAATTTGAATTCGGGTTCGATTTCACGCAACGATGAATCTGAATCGACTGACCAGTAGTGGGGTCTTTCCTTCCACGAATTACAGTTTTAGTCAAGCTATCGGTTACTTGAAAGGCGTTGAACGAGTCGTAATCGCGACCCAATGTCTTATATTTACGTTCCTGCCTTCATAATTCAACTTTATTTATTACTTTATCGACGTGCACAGTTGTTCGCACTAGAATGTACTTCTACGTGTCGACCAACCAAGCCCCATACCCCAATTCCCGTGCCCGTCATTAAACTTTCGCTGATACCCTACGACCAATGCATACGATGACCCAGTCGGAGGGTGGAGGTAAACCCCCCCTCCCCCCTTGATTAAATAGACTTTGAGAAAACGAACGTAATAGCACTCTCGAGTCCCAAATCGAATGCGAATGTGCACCTCGGCATGCCAGCCCAAGACCGGTACCGCAACAAAGCGAAAACTAGAGGAGAAAAGAGAAAATTCCTTCCTTCCTAAGTACAAAAACACCTAAGTAATCCACCCAATCTGAACCTGTCCATAGGAAAGTGAGGGTGACGCGGTGACGCGGTGAGCAGCCAGAGACTGAGGAAGGGTTCGGTCAGTTTCGGTCTGCGACTCGAGGAGGGAGGAACTTGTAAGGCGGAGCGAGTGGCACGAAGAGGGATTCGGAAGGAGCTCCTTGTCTTGTTTGGAGTGCGTATACATTTCGACCTCGACCTCGACCTCGAGTTATGCCTCTACTCTATTCACTCTACTAGAGGTGCCGACTACCCAACCAACCAACCAACCAACGCCCCCTCCGTCCCTCCTTTCGCGCCCTATACGAGCACGAGCACGAGCGCGAGCGCGAAACCTAGATTCCGGATTTGTATTCGTGCAATGGCAATGGCAATGGCAATGGAAGAGGGGAAATGGAGAAAATGGAGGAAATGACAGTAACAGTGAGGAAAGCAATGAGAAATGAGGAAAGCAATGAGAAATGAGGAAGTAAGAAAGAAAAGGGAAGAGCGGGGGGCCGCCGCGGAGGCTCCGCTCCGCTCGCGAGAGGACTGGAAGAGGAAATTGAAAGGACGGGAGAGGTAGAGGAAAAGGAGGAAACCGAAAAGGATGGGTGCATGTGGGTTGTGTCGTCGTCGCCGACAGGGAGATAGTGACGACGATGCTCGACACCAGCCAACCAAGACTGAAGAGACGGCGGATGATAGGC
Source organism: Cyclocybe aegerita (assembly GCA_902728275.1). Classification (NCBI taxonomy): domain Eukaryota; kingdom Fungi; phylum Basidiomycota; class Agaricomycetes; order Agaricales; family Hemipholiotaceae; genus Cyclocybe; species Cyclocybe aegerita. Next base: position 730,629 of record CACVBS010000032.1, on the reverse strand, counting down.
GTCGAGCCTGACCTAGAGTACACCCTCGTTCTACAGTCTATAGAGCTCACGAAGCCGGTCCCGCCCAATGCCCATCATCCATGAATGAAGATCGAAGAGGGAACCATTGCGGCCCGCTATATATAGAGTAGCTATAACACCAAACACCAAACCTCCGATCTCAACCTATGTATGTAGGACCCAAGACAGTGGACACCCGACCAACCGATTAACGTCCTGAATGGGTTGAGTATCGCGATGCCAAACAGAAAATGGTGAACGTCTTGACGAGTGGCTATGGTAGGTAGCACCCGATTCCCAAGTATCTCCAGAGCGGGCGACGCGGGATGAGGGCGGACGTCCCAGCTTGAGGGCGAATGTGAAAGCGGACGCTCCAATTCAAGAACCAGTATTCAATATTAAATAGTGAGCCCTTGAGCCTCGAGCCTCCCAAGACTAAGCCTGCACAGAAGCAGACCGCTCAGACCCCCAAACCAAAACCAAAACCAAAACCAAAACCAAACCAAAAACCAAAAGAGAGCCACTCAACGGCACCCGAACCGTCCACTTCAACGTTTAGTTTCGATTCAACACCGCTGCAAGGAATTAATCTCCCAAGATCCGCTAGCCAAACCGACCCACGCGGGGTCTACATAGCTTCCGAAGCCGCGCAGGATCGATATCCAGCCTCCAAAGCCACGCAGGATCCAACCTTCAAAGCCACGCAGGATTCCAACTTCGAGCAAACGGGGATCGTAGGACTCCCAAGTCCCAAGTCGAATGCGCACCCCGACCTGCTAGCGCAGTAACGAGACTACAAACCGCCGTTAGAGACCGCCAACGCTCCTCCGTATCCAAACCACTCCAACGCCGGACGTCGAACTACCGAGTCGACGGCTGGCATCTGTCCGCCCTCTCCAGCCCTAGAACTTCCGATGCTAGCCTAGCCTAGCGTTGAGAAGGCAGCACGAAAATCTCGAATCGCAATGAAGCGAAAACGAAAAGAAACAGGAGAAGAACGAATCCGAAAAGAGAAGAAGACGAGGCCGAAACTCACCATATCAACCAAGCGAACCACTCAAGGGCGTCCAGCTGTCCACAGTAAGATGGGGGTGATGGCATGAGGATTCAGAGACCTAGGAGGGGGGAAGGGTGGGTCAGCGAGGTCTGGGACGCGAGGAAGGGAGGCGAGGGGGAAGGAGTGCGGAGGGGTTAGGGAAGGAGAGGGGGCGGGTCAGCAAGGTCTGGGACTCGAGGATGGGAAGCAAGGAGGAAAGGAGTGTTTAAGACGATAAGAGAAGAGTTGGGGGAAGAACGGGAAGGAGGGAAGGAGGGAAGGAGGGCGGGAAGAAGGGACGGGAGAAGGGACGGGGGGAGATGGGGAGAGGGCGGAAGAAAGCGACACGATCTCGGAGACGGTTTGGTGCTATATGATGTACTCCGCGATGAGCCAGGGGGGCTGATATTCATGGGAGAGGAGGATGAGGTCGGTGGAAGGACCCAGGTCGGGAGAGGGTGCGAGGGTACACCGAGGGATGTAGGTACGGAAGTCGAATGAGGAGAGGGGGTGGGTGGGTGAGAGGACCAGAGGGCGGAGGGCGGACGTGGTATGGGAGGGACGAACTCGAAGCGAAGAACACGCACGCACCTCATGCGCCGTGAGCGCGCACGACCAATGTCTCAGTCGAACGTCACGGACCGGATTCCCTCCTCAAACATCCTCTGCTAACCCATGCCTAGGACTCAAGAGCCCAACCTAAAGCTGAAATCCGCGCGTCATGTTCATGCAGAGCGGACAGCCCGGGCGGCGCTTAAACGACTGCTGTTGAACATGGTTGAGTTTCGTGAGCTGCGAGTTTGCCAAGGAAAGGAAGGGAGGGGGTTGAAGCAGGAGGTGGTGTTGTTGACGGAAAGGCGCTTTGGTGTGTGGCACTGGAAGAAGCGGAGGGGAGAATCTTAGTGGACGGGAGTGAGCTAGAGACGCGTAGCGCTGGCTGGTACGCGATAACGTCGATAAGATAAGATGAGGCTATCCCACGCAACACACGTGACACACGAGCCCTTCTTTGACTCTAACCACACGCGTTACCTCTCTGTCACTGCGCCTCCCCTCCCCCCTGCCCCCTCACCAGCCCGATTGCTAACGAACTGTCCACTGTCTTCCGTACCTTCTCCCATATATATACATACCCTCCTAGCTCACGCCCGCACGCGTTCCTGGCTCATCTAATGCCAACACCGCGCCTCAGATGAACATATCTCCTCCTCCTCCTCCGTACTTTCTCCTGTCAGTGTACCGCCATTCTCCAGTGGGGCCCTCGTCACCACGTCGCGTCTGATGATCTTGGCTTGTAATGCTCGCAGAGTCCTCCGTGCTGGAGTGACATCCATGATACTTATGATCCGCCCTTCCTCGTCGGTCTCATCCTGCATTCACTCCGGGTCTCCGACGTCCGTCAAAAGTGCAGCATCGGGACAGCTAATTATTTGGCCGAGGATCTTTGCAGCCCAAACCACCGACTCGAGCTCGCTAGATGCCATTTAGCTCCGCGTGTTGTTAGTTTGTACTGTTGTACTTGCATACCAAGGGGATCAAGCGGTACGCTCTCCACTTCTTCTTTTCCGCTCGCATTTTTGACTCTTTTTCTTAGAGATTCCGGACACACTTTCGAAGTCGGATTCAATATATATCTTGCTTATAAGGTCGCCACGGCCAGGGGTGCGCCAGAAACCTGAAGGATGATCAAGCTCAAGGTGCATCCGGGGTGGGCGAAGGCATCGTACATAGTTTGATCAGGACGGTCCTTGTGTCGAGTCGAATCCAGAATGGTATCCCCGGTGCGTCCGCTTGCTTGCCCTTCTTTCTCTTCGGCCCTCGGGGCATGGAGCTGATGTTGGTATGTGAAATCGTTCGTCCTTAGGCCTTAAGCTTCAAGCTTCAAATTTCAAACTTCATGCATCAAGCTTTATAATTATTAATACCCACCGCCCATCCCCGCCCTCCACCCCAGCCCCGACCCATCTCCATCTCCATCTCCACGAGTCTCGAAAATTTCGCGCCGGGCGAGCGGCGCGCGCATGTCATTCTCCTTTCCCTTCCTTGGGTGCATTCTGCTGCGCCTGAGGCTATGTGAGTGTGAGGCTCTACGTACGTCTGTCGTCTTCCCTCTATCTCGTCTGTTCAGTCGTCTTTGATGGTGACGGCCTTTTGGCTCGTATCGTCGTATCGTCGCCGTCTCGTTACTGTCCGTTGTTATTGTAGAAGACGACACAACCCACACCCGGCAATCCTCTTCCTCCTCCGCCTCTACTCTACTCCTGTCGCCCACTTCCTCCGCTGCTCCTCTCACGAGCAGCGAGCGGCACCCTACCCTAATGCCCAAATGCCTCGGTGGCCAAGTTCCAACTTCGAACCTGCGTTTTCTCACAGCTCCGTCAGTAGTCTATCTATCCTTCACGCGTGCCTCCGATCGTCCTTTTCTTGTGGGTTCTGTCTTTCTTTTTCTTTCTCTTTCTCGCTGTTATTCTTTCTCAATCTTTCGCCGCTATTCTTTCTCCATCTTCCGCATTTCTCTCCTCCCTCCATCCGTTCAATAATTCCGCACCTCGACGAACGCTGGCTTTACGTTTAAGCAGGTGGAGGGGGAATGTGCCGGGTCTTTGCCTGCTTTATGTAATAAATAAGGCAACTTTCTATGGACCTGCTGCATCGCCGTAAGTATTCATGTCCGTGAAAATTAAAATCAGTGTGTAGCCGCCCAAGTCTTGCAATGAAATCACTGACGAAGCTGAGCCTCGACTTCCTTTTCTTCCTGCTAGTCGGAAGTTACCTATACTCAGATCTACATAGCCACAGTCGGTGAGTCGGACGACGACGGGGGTTCGATTTGAATTTCGATTTTGATGATTCCATAGATTTCAGTGCTATGAATGATTGCCTTTGAACGCGAGGCCGGGGAGAAAGAGAAATTGTCTATGAGGCTGTTCACCTATACCTATACTAATAGAGCTCGAGCTCGCAAGCACAGAAGTGACCCGCCTCTATTCTCTCCGCATCTTTCATTGCTCTGCCCACTCACCGACCTCAGTTCATTTCCCTACATGCCTTTGCTGGATGACACGCTAGGGGCTGCATTCCTCGGGATGCTTGCCGCTGCTATGTGCGTACGGAGCTGAACTTGCGTCCGTCCCCAGTGACGTGGGTAACCGGAAGGACAGCTGGATGTTAAAATTGATGGTCAGTTCATCAAGAAATTCTTATGTGGGGATGGACTCGGACACACTGTAACTGAAGGATGTTTTTGTAGGTCGCTTATCTCTGGTGGAGAGAGGCCTGATTCTCCCATCTTGGGCTGAGGACTAACTCAAGCGCCACTGGCAGGATCCTCGACACGATACATAGGGCCTTCACCGCCCATGGGCTATACCTCTACCTCATTGCGAACTTTGGCAACTTCCAAGTTATCCTATATCCGACGTGGTAGGTGTCCTCGATCGCCGACTCAAAAGTCGATGATCAGCCAGAATTTAAAATTCTCGCATCCCAGGTCGATGCTTGCTCCGGGGGTATACCTTACTGTAAGCTTTCTTCGCGCGTGTTCGAGAATATTCCAGACGAAACTCACGAATGAGTTTTAGGGATTGAGCGACCTCACTGCGGCGAGCAGAGATTTCTTGCTTGGCGTCTTCTAATCGGAATTGTCAGTCTGTCTTACCTTGGCCCCCCGATGACAGCCGGACCCTGTATCTAATCACCATACGTAGATCGCATTATCGCTCCTCGTCTTCGGTGAGCACACGTCACATTTCATTGACAAGTAAGCGCGCGAATTTCCAACTTCCCGCATCTCAAACTTGAACTAGCATTCGCTCTTGGTATATTTCACATTCGACCTAGAACGGGGGAATTCTCTCATCATATTTCACCGTAGGATTTGGGTCTAGAGGGTGAGTCTTTGTCATTGCAACCCACTACTTCGAACTTTTCTCCAAAAACATCACAAAGATATGTCCTCAAAACGTTCAATCGCTTTGGTGAGATCTCAGTACCTTTTTCTCAATCGCCGCACCTGCTCGTCGTCCTCTCCCTGACCAAGCGCCGGCCTGTAGACAATGCTTTACATAAGCTCCGCAGGCGCTGTCGCGGCCGATATCGATGCGGTCATCGCTGTGTCGTTCTGTACGCTCCTCGTGCGAAGTCGGACCGGCTTCAAGAGGTGTTTGCTCTGACATCCCCGGACCCCAATATACTTCCCCGTTGACCCCCGTCTCTGATTGTAGAACGGACTCCATCGTGACCTTCTTAATGGCGTTCACGATAAACACAGGTAGGAAGTCGAAGGTGGTACATATCGCTGGGTGGGGAACTTGAAGGCTGATACTTCGCTGGTACTAGGCTTGCTCACGAGATACGGAGCCTCGCAAAGTCCATCACGCGACGCGCCTCACACCATCATGATAGCATCTGCGCTCTGGCCTGTCTGGCTACGATATTCTCATATTTTCCTTCTTTCTTACTCTACAGTTTGATGAATAGTACGCGCTTTGGCCTCACAAGTTCATTTTTGTAGGCCTCTACTTCGCCATCGGAAAACGTACGCCCTCGCCTCGTCTCTAGTTAACTGTGCTGTTCAACTCCCCTTTCCCCACTATTCTTCTTACCTCTCTCATCCTTGATATAGTCTACATCAACTCTCTACTTGCCTCCCTGAACACACGCGGCGCACTTCGCTACCTTGGCCGCGGTGGTGTTATCACAGCACCGACACAAGCCCTGACACCGATTGAGTTTCCTGTCCAAGACAGTGAAATGGAAATGGCAAGGGTCGAATCGGAGGGCATCGCGGAGTGGCGCCGGAGCGATATTATCGAACAGAGCGGGGAGTAAGGAAGTTGGAGCACGGAACTGAGAGAGTGCTTCATTGCTCGTGGCGTTAAAAGAAGTGAAGACCACTGGCTTTGGGAAGTTGAGATCCGGCGCACTGAGCGCTGATGGCTGTGACATAACTTGGTGGGTTAACTGAGGATTTTTGAGGACTGAGCGCACGGACCGTTACTTACTTACTTACTTACTTCATTTAAGGGCGACACAATCGATTATTATAGATGCAATCGGACGCTTCAATTACATTTTTACTTCCACAGATAGAATTCAATTCTATTGGTAATTGACTGGGAATTTCTGCTGAAGATCGTCGTCAGATTTAACGAACTGGCCGGCCGCGTAAACTGCAATATAGCGCTGATTTCTGCTGGCGGGCCCGGGATCGTAGGCCTGGCCGGGTGGCGCTAAATTGCATACAACGCATACAACGGGAATTGCACAGTACTTACAACAAACCGAGAACACACGATCGGCGTCGAACGTCGAACGTTGGACACCCTACTCGCTCTCAACCTATGTAGTTCAGTTCCAGGATTTCTGGCCAGCAGGGGAGTGCGCGTGTAGAGTACGTGTGTTAGAGAGGTCCAGGAGGGCGTGGTGTAGTTAAGCAAAGGGGTAGCCTGTAGGACTCGGAGACGGTAGAGTAGACGACAATGAGGAAGGCTCTACGCCACGCCGCGAACTAGTCTTTACTGCCCTTGTCGGGAACGACAGGCGCACACCAGACCGCAGCGTTACAAGTTACAACCTCAACCCAGGACCGCTCAGAGGACCCATCCCAAATCCCATCCCAAGTCCCACCCCAAGTCCCACCCAACCAACTGATCCATTCACGCACTGAACGCGGTAAGCACCACGATGTCAAGCGTTGACGACAACCGGCGAACGTCTTGACTCCTGTCAACGGTAGCACCCGACTCCGACTCCTGCATGACTTGAGAGCGGGCGTCGCAAGGCATCGCACGTCGAGGATGGATATGGCAGATGGAGGGTAAGGGCGAGGGGGCGTCCTAACTCCTGGGAGGCGTCCCAACTAGCTGGACTCAGAGGGCTCAGGGCACCACCCAACTTGAACGTTTGAACCCGAAAGCGAAAGCGAACGACCCAGACCAAGCGTCCTAGTCAACGTCCAACGTCCAACGCTCAGCAGAGAGCCTTTGACCTTGAGCCGACCGCAAAACAAAGAGCTCCAACCAAAACCCAAAACCCAAACCCAAAGACCGAGTCACTCAACAGCAACGTCATCACGCCGAAAGGAACCCCTCAAGCTCAAGTCCCACCGCCACCTCCACCTCCACCATCTGCAACCCAAAGACAGCGAGGATCCAGCGCAGTTCGGACGAAGACCGTAATACTTAGCGCTCCCAACTATCAAGTCGAATGCGCACCTCGGACTTCAAGTTCCTCGGCGTGGTAGGACAAGAACCCGAATCGCCGTTAGAGGCGTCTGATGTGCCTCCAACGTCCGAACGGCGTCGATGTTGATGGCCAACTACCGAGTCAACGGCCAACTAGAGAGTCGACAGCCAACAGTCAACGTTCGACGTCTCCAACCTTAGAACGTCCGACGCCGCCCTAGGCGAGCGTTGAGAAACCAGCACGAAAATCTCGAATCACGACGAAGCGACAACGAAAAGAATGAAAAGACTACGACAGAACCCCCCCTGCCCCCGCCAAAAACACAAAAAGGGACATGAGGGCGAAATTCACCGAATCGACCGGCCGAGCGAACCACTCGAGGACGTCAAGCCGTCCATAGTAAGTAAGGTGAGGCTATTGCCGTGCGGAGACCTGAGAGGGGGGAAGGGGTGGGTCAGCAAGGTCTGGGCCGCGAGGAAGGGAAGCGAGGAGGGAAGGGGTGCGGAGGGGACAGGAGAAGAGGGCGGGGAGGGCG
>CACVBS010000032.1:698965-722711 GCA_902728275.1 Cyclocybe aegerita | reverse complement strand
CCTAGTAGTAGGGAAGGTGGGAAGGAGGGGGCAAGGGTGGGAAGGAGGGAGGAGGTACGGATGGCGAGGTCCGAGAGGGTGTGGGAGGGCCGAACTCGAGGGAGGGAGCAGCACGCACCTCGATGATAGGAACGATGATGTCGATACGCCTGCGCCGCGCTCAGTCCGATTCCATGGCCTGGTTCCCTCCTCAACATCCTGAGCCTCATCCCCTGATACCCCCTGCCAGTGCTTAATTAGGACTCCAGAGCCCAACCCGGGTTGGAGCGGACTTCAGTGCACCGTGCGTCGTGTGTTATGCTCACACAGCTGCGGAGCGGAACAACCGTCGAACACGCTCGAGTGGTGGTTTTGGTGTGTTGCCGTCGAGAGTAGAGCTGTGTAGAGTTGGACGTTGGAGTCTGACAAGGGAAGGACGGAGGCGGTACCGGTGTTGTCGACGTCGACGGATGCGCTTGGTGTGTAGTGTGAATGGAGGGCGGAGCGGACATAAGAGAAAGGCCGATCAATCCGCCAGCTGGTGCGCGATGACGTCGATAAGATAAGATAAGGGGTTATCCCACACCACAGACACGACATCCGACTCCCAGACTCAGACTCGGACTTGAACCATACGCATTCCGGGTGGGCACCTATCTCTCCGTACCTCCCCCGGGCCTGCTCCCCCCCTCTGAAACATACACATACCAAGAGCGAACGATTTCTCTAACCATCTTCACGCCCTCCTTTCCCTCCTTGCTTCCCTCTCTGCATCCCCCCTCGCCTCCCACGCCTTGCTGGAGTGCTGACTCGCCCCCTCTCCCTCCGCACTCCTTCCCTCCTCCCTTCCCTTCCTCGCATCACAGACATTGCTGACCCACCCTCCCTTCTTCCTAGGTCTCGTCTACCTACTCACGTCGTCACCCACCTTACTGTGGACGGCTGGACGCCCTTATGTCCCTGTGTTTTTGGTTTTGCGATTCGCATTTGACGTTCTTTTATCCTTTTCCTCTCTTCCGTTCACTTTTCGCTTCGTCGTGATTCGCGCTTTTCACGCTGGTTTCTCAACGCTTGCGTAGGTACGCCGGCGTCGGACGTACTACTCTAAGGTTGCCAGTTGGTAGACGTCCAATGTATGTTGACTGTTGGCCCCTGGTCGCCGACCGACTCGGGTGCTTGTATGCTGGCGTGTTTTGGATATGGATATGGAGGTGCATCAGGATTCAGACACCTCTACTTATGTAACTGCAGTTCGGGTCCTTGTGCGCTGGCAGGCCGGGGTGCGCATGCGCACTGGCATTTGCATTTGCATTTGACTGGGGAACTAGGCCGGACCATTATGATATGTGGGTGGCTTTGGGTCGGACGGTACGAAGCGAAGCGGGGCAGAACTCGAGAGGTTCCTTTCGGCTCGCCGCTCCGCCGGAGGTTCAATTGCAAACGTGCATTGTTGAACATCGACTAGGTTAGACTCTTGATGGGCCGTCCGCGCGTCCGCCCTTGCCCTCACCCTAGACCTGCGACGCCCTCGAGCCACTTGGGATCCGGAGTCGGGTGCGAGTTCGTTGTGTGGTAGGTGTTGCACCCGGGCGAGGCTATGTGAGTGAGGCTCTACACCTATCGTCCTTCGTCCGCGTCTGCCCTCTTCCCCCCCTCGTCCTCCGTCTTCCGTCGACGTCTTCCATCTCGGCTGTTCAGTCGTCTTTGGTGGTGGTGGCCTTTTGGCTGGTATCGACGACATGATGACCACTCCCCCACCTTTTTGCTTTCCTGTTTCCTCCTGCTCCTCCTGCTCGAGCTCCTCTATATCTCCTTTAAATTCTCTCGCCCTCTATCTTTATTCCCTCTGCTGCTTAAATTCTTTCGCAGTGAGCCCCAGTGGCCAACTCTGACCACAGTGCACGTCTTCTCCCATCCCGTATCCCGTACTTATAATTAATCTAGCCTTGGCGCTCTATGACGAGGAGGCGAATTTCTATCTTCTTTGGGCTTCTCTAGATCTTTCATACTTGCCGACATTTTTTCGGGATCTGGCGCTGTTAATTAATTCTTGTTCGATCTGGCGCTGCTCTTAAGTTCTTGATCTGTCGCTGCTCTTTCTCGCGCTCTAGCCGCCTCTTGTCCATCCCCACCCCACACATCCACACCCCTCGACGTACCTTCCATTGCAGATCAAGAAACAAAATACTGGCTAATTTACTGCAAGGCCAGTGTCCCTTTGACATATTGAATAGGTATTATTTATGAAAAGCTAAAACATTGGTGGATTGGAAAGAACGGATCACCTCCTTCTATCAAGTGTTCCAGTGTGAAGGGAAAACAAATAGAGGTTGTGCAATGGAGGATACATCCTCCTATTGTCTCCAGAGTATCCGGTGGGGATGTGTCGATGTGCAGTGGATCCATAGCTCCGATATAAAAAAACCCAAGCCCTAAAGCAGCGCCGTACAGCGACAGGGTGGGCGCTACTTGTCGTGTCAGGGGTAAAATCTACTCTCTCATTGCCTGAACGGCGACCAGGAGTTCAGCGTATCCTTTAGCGTCGGCTGTAGTTCTTTTGGCTGCGCACTCTCTGGCCCCACTTTATCGTAGAGGGTCCGACAAATGAACATGGCGACGCCATACCCTCAACATCCATGACAGGCAACGTGGTGACGATGGACCCGGATCCCGGCCCATGGGAGGATGGACGTACAACGAGAGGAGGAACCGAAGGAGGAGGAGGAGATATCGTCGGAGGCATCAGGCATGTCGAAGGCATTAGATGACGCAGGAACATGTGCGGGCATGGGCTGGGAGGGTATAGGCTAAGGTGCGGCAGACGGAAGGCTGTGCGTGTCCGCTATCGGGTTGGGGGGAGGCCGGTGAGGTCGAGAGACTCGGGGGGTTCGAGTCTGAGTCAGTCGCGTCTGTGGCGTGGGATATCCCATCTTATCTTATCTTATCTTATCGACGCTATCGCATACGTAGAGTTGCAACCTTTCTCTCCTTCCCTTCCACAAGTCAACGTGTCCGCTCCGGCCTCCGGCCTCCGCCCCCGTCCCCGCCCCTCCCACACCACACACCAAACGTCTCTTCGTCTCCTCCGGCCTCCCAAGCCCTCGCTCCCCTCCTTCCCTTCCCTTGGCAAACTCCAACTCCAACTCCAACTCCAACTCCAACTCCGCGCCGCTCGACTCGGATGCCAACATACCAAAACCACCAACACCACCACTCGAGCATGTCCGACGCAACGGCGGTCATCTGAGCACCTGCGCCGTGTATCTCATCGAGCTGTGTCTGCGCTGTTCCCTTCGAGCCCACAGTGCGCCCGATCGAGATCCTTTCACCCCCATTTGTCGTCCGTACCTCCTTAGCTCCCTCCGACGGGTGTCAGCCCCGCCCGCCCATCGCGGAGCACATTCCTCCCAGATCCCGTCGCTTTCTTCGCCCTCCTCGCGCCCCTCCCCTTCCTCCTGTCTTTTATTCCCAACCATCTTCCCACCCTCTCCTTCCGCCCTCCCACCCTCTCCTTCCGTCCTCCCACCCTCCTTCATCCCGCCCTCCTCGCGCCACTTCCTCACTCCCCTTCTTCGCCTCCCAGACCTTGCTGACCCGCCCCTTTTCCCTTCCTAGTTCCCGTCTTCCCACAGTGTCACCCCCACTGTACTGTCAACAGCTGGACGCCCCGGAGGGTCTCAAGCTTAAGCTTGCCTTGGTTGATTGGTCGATTCAGTGAGTTTCGTTCTGGCATTTATGTGTTTTGGTTATCGGGTTGCGGGGTGGGGGGTTGGTGTTCTTTTGTTCTTCCCTTCTCTTCCTTTCTTTTTTACATCGCATATTTCGATGTGGACGCCCGCCCTGACTTCTTTATCGCCCCTTTCGTCCTCCTCCCGCCCTCTCCTTCCCCACTCTCTCTCCCCACGTCTTTATCGATTTATCCTTTATCCCCCCTTCCCTCCTCACTTCCCCACTTCAAGTTCTTTATCGCCCCTTCCCTCCACGTGCACTTCCCTCCTCACTTCCCTCCATACTTCCCTTCCGAGCGTCCCTTCCTGTGTCTCGTCTCTCAGCTTCACAATACTTGCTGTGTCACTGTACAGCCCCGAGCCCGACGCCCGACGCCTGAATTCGAGTGGGCACGCGCACGGTCCGCTTTATAATACGGGTCTGTTTGGTGCGGTTCGGTGCATCTCCTTCGTGTTCTTTCTTGTTCTCGTTCTTGTCCTTCCAGTTTTTGGGCTTGGGGGCGTCTGGTGTCCGGTGTTGGTGTTCTGTCGTTCTCTCTTTTTTTTTTTTCTTTTTTCGTTGCTTTCGGCTTCGCTTCGTTGTGGCTTGTTCGACATTTTGGTTACTGTGCCGGCTTTCAAAGGGTGCGGTTGCGTTTGCGTCGGAGGTTCTGGTTTAGGTTCTGGGCTCGGCTCAGCGAGGAGAGGATGGGGATGGGGATGGGCAGAGGCCGCCCGCGGCCGTCGTCGAGGCGGAGTCGGTAGTGGGAGTCGGCAGTGGGACGTTGGCCCGGTGTTGTTCGGATGGGCACACGCCTCTAACGGCGCTTTGGGTCTCGATGTGTCCTTTACGCTGTGCTGCGCTGGCGGGCCGGGTGGGCATTCGACTTGGGACTTGCAGGGACGTGGGAGTGCGATGACCTTTGTCTTTGTCTTTGTTCCATGGTACGAAGCGAGGAAGAGGATGAGAGGAACTTGTCAAGACAGGCTCCTAAGTCCTTTCAGCGTTCAAGTTGAAGTGATGTGAACGTTGACGTTGACGTTGAGTGAGTGGCGCAGTCTTTGGTTTGGGGCGGAACGCGGCCGGTCTGTTTCGTGGTAAATTCGATCCTCTGTTGACTTTCACTGTCAGTAATTTTTGATTTGGGACGCCGTCGCCCTCGACTCAGCGCTTGGGTGCGTGCTGTGCGACATGTTATAATTACATAGGTCAGGCTCGGCCGACGCCTGTCATCTTCCGTCGTCTTTTGTTGGTCGTCTTTTGTGGCTGGCTGCTGTCAGGCATCGTCATAATTCATTATATCTGCCTTGTCGTGATTGACGACGGACGACGTCATTTCCCTCCTCCGCCTCTAAGTACTTCTCTTGCCGTCTGCTCCTCTCCTTCTCGGATTCTTCATCCTCCGCGCGTTCTTTGACGTTTTCCTTCCTCGGGCTTCCGTCAGTCAGTGTCTCTTTCTTGCTTTCTCGCTGTTATTCTTGAATCTTTCCCCGTTCGCCTCGCTCTCCTCCATCCATTGGGCCATCGGAATCCATCTATCCATTCACACCTCAAATACGAACGCTATATCATACTATATTCGTACACATCTAGCGTAGTCGATCAGCGAAACGAAAAGGGACGGATGGAGGGGGGGAGCAATGGTTGGTTGGTTGGTTGACACGTAGAAGTACACTCGAATTCGAACTGTGTACGTCAATAAAGTAATCGACTCGGTCCAATTATCACAACAGGAATGTAAATACTTTCATTGAGGCGCAGTTATGTCTCATTCAACGCCTCTCGAGCAACCGATATCCGCTTGACTAGAACTGCAATTTATACTTTAAATTCGGGAAGACATTCGAGCCCATCCACGTACGCGCGAAGGGGGAAACGTGAGTTGATAAGGATACTTGCACAGAAATTAAGGAAACGGTTCCGTTATAAGGCCACACGAAACCACGCCCGCGAGGAACCTGGTGCTTCTGAGATTGCTGTGATGGCGGACTGCGATACAGTGCCCATTACTTGGGCATGGTATCTGCGGGTCCGGCAGAACAGAGTCTAGTCGCACCAGGCTCGTGGAAGGCCGCGATTTCATGAGGAGAAGAGCCGAGGAAGGAGAGAGATGTTGGGAGATGGGAAGGAAGGGAGCCTGGAGAATGGACGGTCTGAGCCGGCTCTTAAATACCCTACGGGAGCGCCGCTTGGGCCACTTGTGGCCCAGCAACGCATGCGCGATAACCAAAATAGGACAACGTCCAAGCGCCCGGCCACGATTCTGCAGAGTGGCGGAGAACAATAATGCCTGGTGGCCCAAGAGGGCCAGGGAAGGTGATGTATGGCGCGTTATTGTTGTCTTTTCGAGACATCCATCACCGGCGCTGAACAATGAAGAATAGAAGATCGGGGCGTTGGTGCTGGTGCGTGCACGTCATTGTGGTGGGGTGAAAGATTCAGATGCAACAACTGATATCATGTCGCTCTAGGGTACTTAGGATAAGAAAGAAGCGTGTCACGGCCTGCTGCGTCGCATATGCCAATTGTATATACATATGTAGTATAAAATCACCGCCGCCGCTCAGCGCTCAGCGCTCAGCACTCATCTGCGTCTTCTAAGGCACGCTACTACTGCTCATTCACGCCATGCACCTCATTCACCCCATCCGTGGCTAAGCGAGCGCCGAGAAGTAAATTACGACAAGAATTCGAAGTTCGATCCCAACGTTGCCCACAGTCCACTGCGCCGATACCACGAGCACGCGGCTTTCAAGTCTGCGGCTCCAGGCGTGTATTAAGTACGTTTTACATTTTTGCCGTTTAAGACTTTACAGTATGGGAGCATCCTCACGTTCGATCAGAGTTGAACTGTGAATAAACAAAAAGAACATTAACCTAGGCACAGCCTTCGGAAAGTTGAAACAGCGAATATCAAAGCGAACCTGAAAGAAATGAGAGAAATGGGGTTGTACTTGGAGTTGACATACGTACATAAATAACTGGGAAAGCTTGTTATGGTTTGCATTTAAGCGCAGGTGTAACTCCCAACACGCAGAACTTCAAGCTTGCAGGATGCAAGGTACCGGTGCGGGTAGCACCACATTATGGTTTAGGCGCTGGCCTCGGGCCGACATCCCGTGGGTAAAAATTATGATCGTGATAACTCAGATAAGCATCTCGCATCTTGACGCTCGAACACGAACTTATACAACCACCCAAGGTACTATCTTGCATTGACGAGTGAAGCACTGAAGCGCTGAAGGACTGTAGTGCATTTTCACTTCATCTACGACGTTATAGATGACGTGTACAGCCTGACTGTTGCGGCGAGGAGAGACATTTCGGCATCGAATCTCCTTCTATCCCCTGCACATCCTGGAGAAACGAAGCCTCGCCTTGTCCCCAATGCATCAGAATTAAAACATTGGAAGATAAGATTGCCCAAACCTGAGCGTTTTTGGCGCATCTCGAAGCGCACCGTGCCACTATCACGTCTGGTGTCAACACATTCCACGACCCTTTTACCGCCCTCCTTCCGACAGAACTCGCCTTAAAGATCTTTTGTTTCTGTGTGGATAGCGAGGGCGCAACGGAAAAACGAGTACCGCTGGCACTTTCTGCTGTGTCCAAGAGATGGCGAGCCGTAGCACGCCTGCATTGTGGGCAATTCTGGATGGGTTTGGCTCGGTGTGATCAGTGTTCGAGCATTCAGGAGAGGAGAGGAGGAAGGGTTTGGGTTTGGGCTTGGGCTTGGAGTTGGGTTTGAGAGGCGCGTAGGAGAGGATGTATGAGGGTCGTCAGTCGGCGGTCGGCGGTCAACAGTTGGAATCGAAGTGGGCCTTGCGAGGTTCGACGTCCTAAGGAGCTAGGTCCGACACTGGGTTCGGTGTGGGCGTTGTCGAGTAGCAGGCTTTCCCTTCGGCGTTGGCTTGGGTCTGAGGTTGTACAATCTCGAACTGAACTTGAGCTTTGTTCGAACGGTGAATTTGGACTGGGGTGTCGACTTCGGTGTCGGGTTATTGAAGGCCTGAACGGCGCTGAGATTCGGATTCGGATTCGGTTCATGGGAAGCGGCTGCGTTGCGGGTCGTTGGTGCCTGTTGCTGGATGTGGAGCTGTGGCTCGGATGGAGAGGCGGGGAATATTAGCCGTGCAATTTCAAGGATTGTCCCGCGCCGCGCCTGACGCTTCAGGTAACTGTTCTTCTTCTCCAGGTTCGTAATCTCATCGGCACGCCGCGCACCCTGGCGGCGACTTATTGACCCGCTATTCCGGTGAGCATACACCTTCTGGTCCTCCTCTGTAGTGTCTGGATCGTGCATGAATAGTGCGGGTGCTGAGGAGCTAAGGAAGGAAGTGTCGATAAGAGATGTTGTGGAAGGCGATTCTATGTGTTCGGAAGGGCAGGGATCTTGGTGCTGGCTACGTTCATCGGCTGCATTTTCGTTCTGCTCAACATCCGTTGCCCAGTCTCTTATCCTCTCACTCTCAAGGGCCGAACCAGGTGGTGAGCCAGAATCTGCAGCGATCGACGGCACTTCAGAGCCCCCCGACGCGGAGCCCTATGTAAGCGTTTAGTCTTTAGCACAGGATACTCGACAATGTCAGGCCACATACCTGATAATGCTCCCGGAGAGTGTGATTTGCCTCTCGCATCTTTCCTTTCGCCTTTCGAACTAAAGTCTTCGTCTGGAATTTTGTCGAGAGCCTCCGCGGGCTTACGTCTCTGCATGCCTGAATGCTATCGTGACAATCTCTGCCTGATTATAGCGCCCTAAAAAAAGGAGGGATAGAAAGGGTCAGGCCCAAGAACCACAGGAAAAGGCCATGGGGCAAGTACGTCTGCTTAATCTTCCTATACTGGTCATACTGCTCCTCGTCTACCTCTCCCTTCCTGTGCAAGTCTTCCAAACTCCGAGACAATCTGTCCGTCTCCGCAGCTTGCTTGTTGTAGGAATGATCATGTCGAGAAGAAAGCCTGACAAGATGGGTGAAGGTTGAGGCAGCGAGGTTGGCCACAGCGCTAATGGCTGCACCACCAACCTCTGCCATCGGTGTGGTGGAAGTAGGAAGAAGAGACGGGTACTGCCCTTCACTGCCCACCGCGCTGAAGACACGAGGCTATCCTCGTTCGGGCATGCAATGAAATTATGATTGGCATGTGAATGAGTCTTCAGTACTCAGTTCCGATCCGAGTCGAATGCTGATGTCACCTGGGATATGTAGAATATCTTTTCGAATCCCTGGTGGCAGTTCTATCGTACTCCGCTATCTGAAATAAGCGCCGAAAGCATGTTCAGGCCCCTGACTTGGCCAAATTGAGCGATTGACCCCGGTCGACTACCAAAAAGGCTTAAACAAGTACACCGCAGTGTTTTGTCTGCAGGCCCAACGGTGAACCGCCTAGCGTGGTACCATCTAATCCCATTCCAACGCACAATCCAGCCTAACTTTAACTCCAAACAGACTAAGATTGTGATCCTCGCAAGCCTAACGCGGTCCCTCCTTCTCCCCGGTCCGCAGATTGAACCGCACACACCGCCCTCCGCGATCCCTCCAACACCCAGGCCCCCCCCTCAAATTCCCAAAACACCGGCACGAAAATCTCGAGCAGCGAAGAAAATAGAAGACAGAAGAGAGAGACACAGGACCGCAACAGAGAGTGTTGGACTTACCAAAAGAACCGCGCAGACCCCTATCGCGTGCATGGCGCATTCACCTGGTCATTGTGCACAAAAAAAAATTCTTCCAGCCCGTTGAAAGGGTCCCGGGGGTACGTTATTTTTTAGGCGCCGAGCACTGACGGGTGGCGGTGTGCCTCGGACGCACTGATGGAGGGAAATCAGAGCGCGACTTCTAGAATCGATCCTGACGTGAGACCAGCCTCGGCTTGAAGTTGTAAAACACTTTTTCACTCCCTGAACACTCGACTTGAGCTCTGGGTTTTATCATGAGAGTATAAGGCTCTGGATCATCCTACTGGGTCCATGCGCGGGGCCTGAACAGGGTATCTCGATGCTACGAGGTATTATTATATCTTTTAAACAATTCCTGCCTCCCGGCTCGTCTCGAGCAAGTCAGATAACGCTGTCTCCTCCTATCTGAATCGGCCTACTTGTAGGGTATGTAGAAGCAATGGAAGCCATCCGTGAACGAGACATGAAACTTGCAACCACTGTACACAAATCACATACAGAAGGTCAGTCCAAATGAGTCAGTCGAAGTGTCCTATATAACCGCATCCGGAGAAACGTACAGGTGGATTGTGATCGTCGCATCGTGAAGAAATACTCGACTGCGCCCATCCCAAAACCCGGCTGGGGCTCATTCCCAACGACGCCACCCTCCCGACCTCAACCTCACCCTCAACCAATTCAACACCCCATTCGACCTCACCCTTCAACATCAATTCAACTCAACATTACGTCCCACTTACGAACAACAGAACAAACAGATTTACATTGACAGAACACTACATACGAAGTACTAAAAGTAAGTAAGAACTAGGAGCTAGGGATTATCAACAAGGGATGAAACGTCCGTGCGATGAAGGGTGGAGGGGATGAATCGTGGATGGAGGGACGGGGCAAGGAGACGATGCACAGGGCGCGAAGAGAGGGAGGAGAGGAGTATGGTACAGAAACGTCGATGGACCTCGTGGCGTATTCCATGGCCTTCGTGGTCCTCATCGTATCGCATCCTCCGTCCTTCATGTTCGTGATGGGCTCATCGTAGTATTTCGTTCGGGTGTCGGAGTGGAGATATATTGAAGTATCGGACTTGTTTTCGGCTTGAGGGAGTTCAGGAATCGAGCTGGTGGGTGCGGCCGCGGAGAGCGTCGTTCGAAAACAAAAGAAGTCTTTCAAGCATCAACCAACCCAGCCCCATACCCATCCCCCCGCTTCGCAGATTGTATCCCGCGGACGAGGACGAGGACGAGGGAGAATGTGATCATTACCCTGTAAAGAGGAAAAAGTGGAGTCAGCGTTCGTGTTCGTGGAATGTTGAAGGAGGAGGGAGGAAGGACGGGGAAAGGAGGAGCGAAGGTAGAAAGAAAAGAAGAGAACAAGAAAAAAGAATGTATGAAAGGATGAGAAGGATGACAGAGAAGACAAGAGAAGAGAGAAAACGTGGGTTCGAACATAGCGGAAAGAAGGCACGAAGAAAGAGAAAGAAAAAAGAGAGAAAAAAAGAGAGGAGCGAGAGGACGAGAAGATGGGACGACGGCGGCTCAGGTAGCAAGGTCGGCGAGAGAAAGAACAACGACGAAAGAGGAAAGACAGGCAGGTGTCGACAATGATGTCGACTATTGAATATTGACCAGCCACACGACCACCGACCAATGACCGGGCCCAACGAGGCGAGGGGGAACGCATTGCTCGCGCTTCCTCATGAACCTAATCCATCTCGAAATTGGCATCGCCATCGTCCAACCATCTACATCCAACCATCCACCCGCACCAAAAACCCAAACGCAACGCGAACACCTGACAACGACCGAACCCAATTCCAAATCTCGCAACACCATTTGACCCTGACGTCGAGCGCCGCTGGATTAAAGCCAACGTCGACCAACGCCAACCCAACGCCAACACCGCCCAACGACGGCCTGGAGCTGGAGTGCCAGCTCAACGTCGACCGACCCTTCCAACCCAGGGCGAGCCAACCTCCCAACGGCAGCGAGTGCAAGAAACTCCAACTCTATACACCCCTCGCCATCGCCTCCCTCCGACTCCAACGACTCCAACTCCAACAGGCCGCCACCGCCCGCCCCGGCCTCCGCCTCCTCCAACGATGCTCTCAAAATCCAAGGTGAAATCCGAGCTCACCCATCCTCAGATGAACGATCGAACGATTGCACCTCCATCTCACACCTCCAAAGCCCTTCTCCGCTCTTATACGCCACTTCCCTCGGGGTCATCCAACCTCTCTTCCAATCCGACCTTCCGACCCGACCAACACCTCAACGCCTCCGGCCCGTCCAACCCGTCCAACACCCGCGACCCGTCCAACTCCTCCGACCCATCCAACGCCGTCCAACACCTCAACACGTCCAATCCACCCCGTACCCCAAAGCACCCAAGGGCCTAAACATCTTCCCGACAACACCCCAAAATCGCCCCACGCCCCGCGCCAAACAAGCCGATTTGACGGAAGTAAGAGGAAGGAAGCAAGGCAAGATCGAATGAATGAACGAGCTAACGACGAAGCCGCGAACGACGAACGAATGATGGAAGCAAAAGAAACAAACGAAGGTCGAAAAGATCGAAAAGCAAAACGACCCAAAGAAAAGAAACTCACCAAATCAACCAAGCAAACCCCTCGAGCGCGTTCAGCTGGCCGCAGAACACGAACACCGTCTGGGTTGAGCAGTTGAGCGCGCCGCCGATCGTTTGGGTGATAGCTGCTGCAGCTGCGAGCCAGAGGATCCAGGTTAGGGCGAGGCTGTTGGGAGGGACGACGTCAGTCATCATCTCTCGAGGATGAAAACAACGACCACGTTCGAAGAGGACTCACAAAACGAAATGCGCCGCCACGCTAACCAGCACGCTCCCCTTCCTCACCAAAAACACGCCGAGGAAGGCGCCGCAGAAGAGGATGGTCCAGACGGAGAGGAAGAGGATGTAGTGGACGCGCGAGCGCAGGGCCCCACTGGGCGCGGGGGAAAGGGAGGTGTATTGGGAGGTGAGCCAGGCGGAGATTGACATCTGGGGGAGGGGAGGAGTTCGTTGGTGGATGGGCGGGAAGGAGGGCTGGAGAGAGGACGCACCTCGATGATGGAAAAAACGATGATGGAACCGAACACGACTGCAGGGGTGGCAGGACGATAGATCAGAGACGCGGACAGGGAGAGGAGAAAGGAGGGGGGGGTACGCACTCGGGTGGCCTCGCCGGATTGCAGCGTCCATGATGGTCGTGGTGGTGTGTTACAACAGTGGATGGTTGGGTGAGGGAGCGAGCGAGATCGTTCGTGTTCTGCTCGAGGAAAGGAGGGAGGAGAGGAGAGCGAGAAGTGAGATGGGTGTCTTACAATGCAATGCAACTTTCTTTCGTTGTTCGTCGTTCGTTCGTTGTGCGAGTGAGTGATATGCGGCCGGCGCTCTCTAGTCTGTCTGTTGTAGGTGATTCGCAGAATGAGGAGAAATCTAAAACAGCACGTCAGCTCTTTATACTCCCTCGCACCGCATTGGCACGATCCATCACAGTTGTGACACCCGGGCAAGTCATCAACGGAATTGGCACGCGGACATACCGGCGGATTCGGAATATTTTGATGGTGGGGGTCGTGAGTGGCGTAGAGAGCAGGCGTAGAGCGATCGTGTAGAGAAGAGGAGGAGAGGAGAGGAGAGGGCGTAAGATGGGCGTCAATGTGAAAGGTTCGGCGTTGTCGAACCACTTCAAGTTCGAACCGTGCTGACGTCACTCGTCACGCGCTGGCACAGCCACGCTGGCACTTCCTCCACTCTCGTCCACCTCGTCCACTATATTACGACCTGCACGACACGACAGGCGTGCGTTGGAGAAGCTTGGGTGGGTGGGGAGGTACGATCCACAGGTTGGGATGTTAGATTAAAGAGGGGATTGAAGAGGGAACTCGAGTCTTGAAGGCGTGTGGGGCGTGGACAACGTTCAAGGCCTTTTCTTCTTTTTCACTCCGCTTTGTTGCCCTACCTCCGAACATACTGATTGCTCCATCATCCACGAATCGGTAGGAAGGCGAGGTCGCTGAGAACAATTCGAAATCCTAGGCATTTTCGAGCTCGGTAAGATAAGATGACGGACTCCGACTTATTTGCCATACAGGCTATCTGAGTGTGCTATGGAATACAATACAATATCTTCGCCCTCGCGGATAAGTCTGATATCAAGACCATCGGCGATAAGCTGCTCGAAGACCTTGAGACTCCCTTGGTCGATGTTGTAGTAGCCATGCCACCCGTCATGGTTCGCTACGCTCCAACAGAACTGCTGCAGGACCCCCATCCCTCGACCCGCGCGGTCGCGAGAGGCCCTGGCTTTGACGGCAACGCATACTTCTGGCCACGGAATGTCGAAGCTGATAGCCTTCTGGTCAAAGGTAAGTCTGGTCAATAACGGTAAGAAATGTCCTTGTTCGCGGGCGGAATTTTCTTTGTTGTCGGACAGCATCTCGAAGAAATTACGGCACGGGGGGATACCATATATTTTCAGTTCTTCCAAGGTCGGCACGGACCGTAGAAGATTGAGGAACGCATCTTGGTCCACGGCCATGGTGTCCTCGTGCAATTCGGCGATAGCTAAGGATGTGATAGGACAGGAGGATCGGATAAGGAACGAGGAGAGAGGGTCCAGCGATTGATCGGTGGTCTCGCATGCCAGTATTTTCAGGGATGGGAACGAAAGTGGCTCGAAGAAGAGGGATGTCTCATCGGCAAAAATCTGCACATGCAATTCGGTAAGGTGGGTATGGATGATGCGTGTGTTGGGGTGTATTGCGCCGCCGTTTGAATCGCTGCCAACGACGGAGCGGAGGCGACACTCACGGAGTTGGGGCGCTGCCATGAAGAGCGCGTGGCATTTGTGAATCTGCGAGCCGGAAAGGGATGCATTAGTGACGTTCCTCCAGTCCACGCTAATCCTGTCAAATCCGCATGAGGAATTGTAGGAGGAAAGGCAGATGGTGTCAGGAGCGGGTAGAGGGGCTCCGAGGTCTAATTTGGCAGTCTGGTGGATATCCTCGTTGTCGGCACTGTCATTTATGTGAATGGAGAGATAACGAAGAGCGGGGGCCCCACGGGAGTCACCACGAAGGGTATTGAGTAAATGCAGAGGCATCTCCATGGAGAGGTCGCGACAGTGGTACCAGTGGGCATTGAGGGTCTCCATAGAGCGATAAAACTGGGCTGGCATCGGATCACCTCTGTCGCTGTTTTTGATGTTGATGTTGATTGAGAATGGCTTCTTTTCTGAGAGTTGAAGAATTGCACGGAGCATCTCCTCGTACCAGGATCGCATCAGAAGCGAACGATTCAGTCGAAGGGGAATAGAAGCCCACAATGAAGGCGTCGACCGTGCTATGGCTCGCCATCTCTTGGACACAGCGGAAAGAGCCAGCGGTACTTGTATTTCCGTATCGTGTTCGCTATCCACACAGAAGCCAAGGATCCTTGAGGCGAGTTCTGTTGGAAGGAGGGCGGTAAAAGGGTCGTGGAAGGTGTTGATACCGGACATGATAGTGGCGCAGTGCGCCTCTAGATGCGCCATAAACGCTCGGGTTTGGGCAATCCTATCTTTCAATGGCTTGATTCTGATGCATAGGGGACAATGCGGGCCTTTGTTTCTCCAAGATGCACAGGGGATAGAAGGAGATTCGACGCTGAAATGTCTCTCCTCGCCGCAGGCTGTACACATGAAATGTGCCATCTATCAGTTCTGATTGAGTGAAAATGCGTCTAGAAAACGCATTATCCTTCAGCGCTAGCGCTTCAGTCGAAAATGCAAGACTGTACCTTGGGGTGGTTGTAAAAGTTCGTGTCTGAGCTTCAAGCCGGTTGAGATGCTTATCTGAGTTATCACGATCAAAATATTGATGAATCATGGAATAATTTTATCTTATCTTATCTAAGTTACGCTCACGCCCGCGATCTGCCAGCGCTTAAAATCCTTTCCTTTCCTTTCACCACCCGCACCTACATGAGCGCCAACGTGTCTTCTTGACTCTCGTTCACTAAGACTACCAGCCCGCTTCTTACTTCCACTGAGGCGCCTTCCCGCCGGCATCATTTAAAGTACCAACACTCCAGCGTATTGATGTTCGGCCTTCGTTGTTCGGCCTCATCTGGGTCCGCTGGCTTGCTGCAGCAGCTGCGATGACCCAGGCCCTTATATTCAACAGCGCTCTCGACTGCTCCGCCCAGACAGTGTTCGTCTACCTTGCACAGCTGGTTCAGAACATGCTCGAGGGTTGGCGCGGTTGATCTGGTGAGTTCCGTTCGTCCGTCATTTCGGTTCGTTCTTTTCCTTTGGTGTTTCGGTATTTCGGGAATTTTGCGGCGGGGTTAGCGTTGGTGTTGGTGAATAGGAAGGTCGGACGTTGGATCAATAGTTGGGCGGTCAGAGGAGTGTCGGGAGGTTGGAAGAGCATTACCCGCTGGAGGAGTGTTGGGTGAACGTGGAGGCGTGTTGGCGGTTGGAAGAGTGTTAGCTGTCGGAGGAGTGGTAGCCTTTCGAGGAGCGTTGGCAGGCTCGGTGTCGCGGAGGACAGTTTGGGTTTGGGTATTGTCTCCTTCCGGAGGTGGCCGGTTGGAGGGGTCTGAGGACAAGAGTTGACTGATTTGCGTGGGTGGCTCGGAGAAGGGGCTTCTGGGCACGTTTGAGGGAGCCGGGCTGAATGGCACGATCAGATTCAGCGATGGGAGGGCCCGAGGTCCGATTTGTTAGGTTGCAGAGGGACCAGGGAGCTCGAGCTCAACGCTCAGCGCGAATACTTCAAGTGGTCTTCGATTATATGTTGAATGTTCTGGAGGAAGGACGGAAAGTGGAGGTGGGAGTGGAAGTGGGACGCCGCATTGTTGTGAAATTGGGGTTCGCCGGCGGGGCGTTTGAGCTTGGGTAGGGGGTGGGGTTCGGTCATGGACTAGAGACTGGAGTAGGTTGGATCAATGGTGGTGTGTGTCCGGAGTTGTTTGAACATTGGTTGCGGGCATGCATTCGAGACGTCGGCGAGAGTGGACGGCAGGTTCGTAGTGCGACGTGGTGTTCGTTGAGAACCTATACTTTACGCAGGGCGTTTGGAGGTGTGGATGTTCGTCTTGTTGGGTGGGGTGGACGTTCGATATCGTTGCCGGCGTCGTCGTCGACGACACGATCACCACCCGCACCGTATTGCCTGCCTAGTCTCTCTGAACGAAAAGCTCATAAAGATTGGCGGGTACCTTTTGTCAACGCACGATTGAGTAGTCTTCAACTTTTCTTTTGCATGAATTGTTTTTTTTTTTGAAGTGTTTTTATAGCCTGTCGGGTCCCTTTCGGGTTCCATAGCGGCTTCGTACAATTGGACTGCTACACTACGCTCTTGGCCCCCAGTGCCAATTTCCGCCGGCCTCCCATGGTTATCCCCAGCACCTCCCGAGGCGCACCCCGAGTGCTCGCTCCCCGGTCCGAAGGCCCAGCTGGAGCTCCGCCCCGCTGTTTTGGGGATCCACCACCTGCTCGACGGCTGAGGGTGTAGCACGTCTGTCATCTCTTGTCCTGGGTCTCCTGGTTCGTGTGTTGCCTTGTACGTACCCGACCGCCTCTGGGGCTGGTAGGCACAGTGAATCGAGTTGTTCTTGCTTAGTGTAGGCTTGCAGTATTACAGCTTGCAGTTTAATTGATGACTTGTTTTGGTATCATTGGTCGAGTCAAAGTGTTGCGGGCTGAAATGTGTGTTTGTGAGAGTGAGGGTGTTTGGGTTTCGGTGAAGTTAGATCGACTGCGAGTGACTGGGCCTAAATCTCGTTCTCGTCATCATCGCTGTTTTCCCCATTTTGTAGATTAGAGAGTAAGATGTCACCGTTGTAGTTATGGAATCTTTGCGTGCGGCTGACGTATTGAAGGAGGGTTCGGATGCCTTTCTTGTTGCTCATGAGCGGCCTGAAGATGTTAAGTCGACTAAGGCTTCGCAACGAGAAAGTATGAGGGATTCCCTACGCTGCTACCGCTACCGCACTGAGAAAACGGGGAGCTCGGGGCGCAAATTTCAAAGGATTGCTGTAATTACAATGCGATGTACACTTTGTTCCTCGAAGAAATCGACATTTTCCTCCTCCTGCTGCATTGGCACTACCAGTACGCCGTCCGCCCATTCTCTGATAAACTCGCCGTAGAGCGCAGAGCCAGGTCGTGAACCCGACTCGCCTTTGATGGACGAAACGTCGAAGCACTCCGACATGGAATCCTGTAGAAGCTCTTTATCAGCTAACATCCCCCTTTTCGTGAATAACTTACGTGGTAGTGATCCCGGAGACTCTGGTTCGCCACTCGCATCTCCTCCTTCATCTGCCGGACCTGATGCTTCGCCTTGCGTTTCCGGAGGAAGTTCAACAGAGCGACGTCTTTGTATGTGCGGATACTCTCGCGGTAGGCCCTGGCTGACTCCTTTGCCCTACGTAAAACGGTGCAGACGTCAAGTCGCGGCAACCACATTACTGAAACCCGCGACGCCAAATTCCAATGAACAGAACAGAACAGAACAGAACGAAAGAAGCGTCGGATCGGCTCACACACGACGCACGGACGTACCTCTCCCTCATCTCCAAATACGTGTAATATTCTGTGTCGCAGATATCCTCCTTCCGCCGCAGCACCTCGAAGTTCTGCGACAGTCTCTCCATCAGCTCAGCCTGCAGCTCGTAGCATTGGTCGTGTCGAGCGGAGAAGCTGGCGGAGTGGGCGATGGTGGCGGCGGCGAGGTTGGACAAGCCCCCGATGGCGGCACCACCAAGTTCTGCCATGAAGTTGACTGTGCACTGCCGGGCGTGGATGAAGGAGAAAGACAAGCCTGAAGCACAGCCTTCGTTGCTCACGGTCACAGCCTGGCACTGGCGCGCAACAAAATCACTGCTGTCGCTGTGGTGATCCCTCCTGCGGTGCAGATCGGAGTATAATAAATAAAGAGCACTCTTCGGGACACAGACAGGACGAACTCAAGAATCGACGTTTCTCACCACATACTTACCCTTGCGTGAAGCCCCTTTTCCAAATTCGACGTGACATTCGGCACGTGAATGTGACGCACCGTGGTGGTTGCTTATGATTGAATGTTTGAATTTGAATCTCTATCATGATCTCGTCTCTCGTCTGCTTCCACTAAAAACGCGTCGACGTCCAACACGGCTTGAAAAAGCAATTGTATGAAGTGCGTGAGCCTCTAAAGCATCTCTCCTGCATGATTGCTTACCCTTAAAATCGAAGACATGCTCTGCACCGTGTGCGGAATTGAGGGCCGTGTTGAGCACCCCAACATCTCCGGCGAAGAATGCTGCAGTCCCAACTCCGACCACGGACCTTGTCAGGGCTGTAAGGAAATAGGAGACATAGACGTCGAGATTTCACAGACGAGGGCGGTTCTGTTGAAGCTCTACCTCAAACGCTGCGACGCCAAACTCAAGCGCAACCTACACCACGACCAGCTTGTCCGACGCCTCCCAGTGGAAGTCGTATCCCGCATCTTCGTTCATTGTCTCTCCCTCGAATCCCCGCTCTCCATTCCGATGTACGAATCGTATTCCGATCCCCCATCCCGACCCTTTCGCATAAAACCGACCACCCTGGCTTTGGCCGCCGTCTGCCAGCGCTGGCGACAAATCGCCTTTGCAACCCCGCGCCTCTGGAATGTCGCGGGTGTCAAGATAGGAGGAAGGGCTGTCGCGGCGTATGCCAATATGACGGCAGATTGGCTGGGACGGTCGGGTCGCCTGCCGCTCTCGCTGGACATTTACGAAGAAAGGCCGCGGGCCAGGTTCAGTGCGACTTTGCGCCGCCGGGGATTCGTGGACCAGCCTCCTATCGCCTTCGACTTCACACCCATATTCGAAGCCATCAATGCTCACATGCATCGTGTGAAGACCCTGGAGGTGCATCTCGACGCGCAATACCTCCCCTTGCTGCGTAGCGAAGCTCCTGTCTTGCAAGAGCTCTATATATCCGTCACGAGCAGTCGAAGAGGTGTCGCACCACGCATGCAATTAGCAGACACCTCCCCGAGTCCTCAGAGGGTGCTTCTTCGCGACGTGTCCTCTGGTCGAATTGGTCTCGATTGGGCGGGGGTGACGTATTTTGAGGCCGTCTCTCTGTTCCTCGTCGAGGCCTTCGAACTTCTCCAGCACACGCCGCAGCTGACAGAGTGCAAGATCGGCCACATTGCCACCGTGTCGACAGAACCACCCGTTCTTCCCCAGATCAGCCTCCCACATCTAGAAACACTCATTTTTGGCAGAACACCAGCGGGTCAAGGAAAGCTCCTTGGTCAACTGGTAACGCCCGCTCTGAAGACTCTCGAAAGCAAGGCCGACCTGCGTGCCATCTCTGCGTTCATCACACGCTCGAAGTGCGAACTTCGTCGCCTTGCCATCACCGCGGCTGAAGAAACGCTAGAGAGTTTCACGGAGGTGCTCGAGAAAACACCGTATCTGAACGAACTCGAAGCAGTGGGTTTGGATGTGCACGATGCATTCTTCGAGCGCCTGGCTGCGACGTCGCTGACACGGAGTAACGCTCCGGTGTCCGAGGTGTTCCTGCCCTTGCTGTGCGTGCTCAGCTTGAGCGGTATTCCCTGCTTCAAGTGGTCGTCCATCCCTCCTATTTTCTCGCCGAAGGACGAGGACGGCGATTTTTTTCCTCGCCCGTTGTATTCTCTAGAGCTCACTTTTTCCTCCTTTTTTGAAGGAGACGAAGACGTCTGGCTCCAAGCGTCAGATATAATTGGCGCCGACGTCGAAGCGCGCTTCAAAGAGCTTCGAGAGGAGGGAAAGGAAATATACATTTCTCTTGAAACGGGCGAGGTTCTATCTGAATAGCTGAAAGTGTCTGATTATTTATATAACTAGCCGGCCAGACTCGTTACTTCCATGTAGATTGCTCTTCATTCTTGGAATGTGGACGGACTCGCGCTCTGTGTATCGGAACACGCCTGGGTTAAAGTATCTTCGAGAACTTCGAAATGACAGGACTGATTTTCTCCCGAATTCCTGACTGCTTGGACGTTAAATGGACCGTGCTATGTATGGACTTTGTCATGGAACGTATAGTCAATGACCTTGTCTCATTCTTTTTTGTACTCTTTATTCCCTGTCTGTCCATGATGCTTAATCTCGCTGTCCCACCGTCAACCGTAGTAATACCGATAACTTTCACCCCCGCCCAGTCAGGACGTCATGAACCGACCGTGCTCCAATAGCTTAAGCGTCCACCATCAGAAATTCTGCCATCTTACCCCTTCACCATCGTACTCCACCCTGACGCCAATGCCCTCGAGCTCCGAAACCTTTTCATCAAGCAGAAGACATCGGCGGAAGACCACCCGACTGAGCGGGGCTTCGGCGTCCTCGGAGCGCCAACGCAGATACGAGAGGAGCGTCCCGTACGGTACACCCCAGGCAGATTTGTCGTCGTTGAATGATATCGTGTGCAAGTGTGGGAGTGGGACATCCGGTATGGACGGCAGAGGCGCAAGGGTGTACGACGAGGAGGTGTTTGAGGTGTTGGATGGAGAAGGTGAGTGGGAACGATGGGGCGGGGTGAATCTAAGTTCAGGAAGGAGGTTCTTAATTAGCGTCGCTGGGAGGTTGACAAGTGCCTCGAGATGCGTAGCTTTGCGCAGGAAAGGTGCGAGAGCGGGATGGCAGGAAGGTAGAAGGACCTCGAGTGAGGTGATATGGGATACGAGTCCGCTATTCAGAGAAAGAGGATCGTTGCATAGAGCGGGATTGGAGAATGCGGAAAGAATAGGTGTGAGGAGCGATTCCCAACAGCCCGAAAGGCGAGCGTGAAAGTCAAGGTAGAAGTTGAAGGAAGACGTCGAGGAAGATGGGTACGAAATATCCTTTTCGTGTCCGAGAACGCGTTCATCCGTGCAAACGGAGATGCTGGAAGTACGGGCGTAGAGGAGAAGGGGAAGAGATATGTTGCCCTTCTCGCGTTGTCTTCGGATAGCCCTTCCAAGAACGTCAAAAAATGGTTCGAAAACGTCTTCCATCTCCGCTCCTGGTTGCGCATCGGAGCATGTTACGCTGAGATCGTTTACTGCTGGAAGGATAACGAATTTGAGGAATGCTCCCACGGCACTGGTACTGGCCTCCAAATGCAGCGACGCGAGGCGGGAGAGATGGATTTTCGAAGACGGTATCGTCGAGAGCCGAGCACGGGGGATAGAAAGAAATGTCACTGGAGAAATGGCGTCTTTGAGAAAGAGGTTGGTGAGGAAGGGTAGCGTAGAGACGAGAGCGATCCAGTCGAAGGCGCTGGGCGCTAATTTGTGACTGGCGTCGAGGTTGAGCACGCTCAATGACGTCAGCGAGCGAGGGGCAGGTGCGTCGATTCCAAAATCCAAGGTGAAACCTTCGAGTTTCAGCCGCCTCAACTGCGGTGCGCGATTGTCGAATAAGTTCCGAGGGAGGATGTACCACGGTCGATTCGTCTTCGAAGGATGAAGTGGGACATACGCGAGGCTGAGGCATTCCAGCTTCTCTGCTGGCTCTTGCAGCTTCTTCTCGAGAATATCCCAGGCCTCATCTGCGAACCCCAGCCGGTACGTCCGGATCCTTCCAAGGTATCCCATCTCCGAGGATACCACGTTCGTCTCGCGTGCTGGGAATGTGCACGAGCCGACCTCGACAGGAAGGGGGTGAGAACGATGTAACATCTCCTCATTCCATCGCCAAGACATATCGTCGAAGTCGGTGAGTTGCACCCAGAGTGACTTCGTAGCAAGTGCAGTGGTCCTCCAGTCGTGGCATACTTGAGAGTAGGCAAGGACAGCGCGCCTGCGGTGGTAGTCCTCGGTTTCGAGGCTGGCACCAAGCAAGAAAAGATATTCGAGGAGGTCTGGGCACAGTTGGAGAGCGGGGAGCAGGCGGTTTTGGAGTCGACACGCGGTAATGTCTCGAGGTTTGGTGAGCGTGGTATTGGGGTGGGTTCGAAGGAGAGCAGGCATCGTGGTCAAAGAGCAAGACGCCAGCCCAACAGGGTTTTTATCGCGGCCCCGCCTGCGAAAGGAGAGACAGGAAGAACGGAGTGTCCGAGAAGGTTGGGATCGCGACTAGGCTATGCTCTGGTCCATGTGAACGCTCGGACCTCTGCAACAACTCTGGAACAGGTCAGCGAGGGTATCGAACGCCCCAACATGGACAAAGGGCCGCGAGGAGAGCATGCGTGTGCTCTCTGCTCATAAGTGCGTGGAGGGATGAAATGTCCGAATCAAATTTATTGAACTGGCGAAGTGGACCCACAACCCGTGGGAACGCAGGCTCAAGTGGACTTCAAAGCGCCAGAGGGTTCTTGGGTGCGCCGCTGGCATCGTTCCAGAATTTCTCAAGTACCAGAAAGTGAACTATATATCCAGGGTTTTGGTAAGCGATCGGGCACACAAGGCACAGGGTCACTGAGAGATAGATCTTCACCATACATGACGCACATCATGGAGAAAGCAAGAAAACACCATTGCAGAAGAAATTTATTATATGATAGAACCATAAGTGTCAGAAAATACCGGTGAGTTAGCCTCTGCACCACGTCTTCATTATAACACGTGACCTTTGGCTGCTAGAGCATCCATGTACGGTTGAGGAATATGAGCTGCGTCAACAGGGACATGGTGCCAGACCCCATTCTTATCGTTCATGATCTTCTTTCCGTTCGCTTTCTTCATCATAACTACAATGTGAGGTTGGGGATCATTGGATCCATATTGATGCACCAGCTTCCTGTGGATCTGTGAGCTATCTTTCTTGTCACACAGACTGCTCGGAGATGGACCTACCTAATTGTGACTTGATGGGCTTCTGGGAAGTGCTGGGCGACATGGGCTTTGACTGCGCTTTCGTGCCATCGGGTGACATGTGCATGGTTGGCAGTATTCGGTCTGATTTTTAAGCTCCTCAAACGCCCCTTCGTTCCAGAGTGGAAGGTCACGTGGACCGGGCTCCGTGCCTGCAGAGTCGAAGCAGTTGACGTACTAGGAATTGTGAGAACAGCAAGGGTATTATAGAAGGCAAGGACGTACCCAAGGTGCGCAGCGATATCTCTATGAACAGGAATTGAAAGAGAAGACACCACGCTGAAGACGGCGAGGAAGGCAAACAACGAGACGAGACGCATTGCAATGTGATGAAGAGGGTTTAGGTGGTTGAGCTATTGACTCGCAAAACGCTACAGTGCCAGCACTACAGCGAGATTCAGATGGGTGAGCACAGCTGAGGTCATCTCTCTCCCCAGTTTCGTATTTTATACTGGCCAACTTCCGAGGGCCGTAGGTCCGATTGAGGCAGGAATATGCTGTACGTTGTCACCGCTCACGCCCACATTTCCACACACCTGCCTTTCATTTCGGTCAATCATGA